>NW_025572547.1:0-144781 GCF_020424385.1 Procambarus clarkii | reverse complement strand
ATTATTTAGAACCAAGAAAAGACATATGACAATGTTGTTTCCAATACAAATGATAAAAATCAATGTGTTTTCATTAGAATAAACTAAAATGTTCCTGATTTTCCGTTTATATTACCGATGGAAAATGTACACGTCAAATATGTCAATTACTGAGAGCGGCGATAGGTCACATTTTGCCCAAACCCTCCTTGCAGTTTTCAAAATATCGGAAACATCCCAATTTAGACCCTTGAGCCATATTTTCTAGCCAAATTCTGGTTTCTGCACGTATTCGCAGTTTGAAATAACGGCTTTTTATACCGAAAATATGCCTATTACTGAGAGCGGCGATAGATCACATTTTGCCTGAACCCACCGTTCAGTTTTCATAATATCCCATGCATCCCAAATTCGACCCTTGAGCAATGTTTTGGAGCCAAATTCTTGCTCTCTGCACATTCGCAGATTGAAATTACATTTTATACCGAAAATATGTCAATTACTGAAAGCGGCGATGGGTCACATTTTGCCCAAACCCTACCAGCAGTTTTCAAAACATCCCAAACATCCCAAGTTCGACGCTTCAACCATATTTTGGTTCCAAACATCCCAAATTCCCTGCAGTTTTCAAAATATATAAAAAATCCCAAATTCGACCCATGAGCCATATTTTGGAGCCAAATATTGGCTTTCTGAATGTATTCGCAGTTTGAAATTACGACTTTTTATACCGAAAATATGCCAATTACTGAAAGCGGCGATGGATCACATTTTGCCCAAACCCTCCTAGCAGTTTTCAAAACATCGAAAACATCCCAAATTACAACCTTGAGCCATTTTTTCTAGCCAAATTCTGACTTTCTGCACGTATTCGTCGTTTGAAATAACAAATTTTTATACAGAAAATATGCCAATTACTGAAAGCGGCGATAGATCACATTTTGCCCAAATCCACCATTCAGTTTTCAAAATTTCCAAGCATCCCAAATTCGACCCTTGAGCCATATTTTGGAACCAAATTCTGGCTCTCTGCACATATTCGCAGATTGAAATTACATTTTATACTGAAAATATGTTAATTACTGAAAGCGGTGATGGGTCACATTTTGCCAAAACCCTCTCTGCAGTTTTCAAAATATCCCAAACATCCCCAATTCGACGCTTGAGCCATATTTTGGGGCCAAATTCTGGCTCTCTGCACCTATTTGCAGTTTAAAATTACGAATTTTTATACCGAAAAAATGCCAATTACTGAAAGCGGCGATGGATCACATTCTGCACAAACCCTCCTTGCAGTTTTCATAATATCCCAAACATCCCAAATTAAACGCTTGTGCCATATTTTGGAGCCAAATTTCTGCTCTCTGCACGTATTCGCAGTTTGAAATTACGACTTTTTAAACCGAAAATATGCCAATTACTGAAAGCGGCAATGGATCACATTTTGCCCAAACCCTCCCTGCAGTTTTAAAAATATCCCAAAATCCCAAATTCAACGCATGAGCCATATTTTGGAGCTAAATTCTGGCTCTCTGCACGTATTTGCAGTTTGAAGTTACGAATTTTTATACTTAAAATATGCCAATTACTGAGAGCAGCGATGGGTCACATTTTGCCCAAACCCTCCCCTGCAGTTTTCAAAATATCTCAAACATCTCAAATTCCACCCTTGAACCATATTTTGGAGCTAAATTCTGGCTCTCCGCACGTATTCGCAGTTTTAAATTAGGAATTTTTATACCGAAAATATACCAATTACTTAGAGCAGAGATGGATCACATTTTGCCCAAACCCTCCGTGCACTTTTCAAAATATCCAAAACATCCCAAATTCGACGCTTGAGCCATATTTTGAAGCCAAATTCTGGCTCTCTGCTCTTATTCGCAGTTTGAAATTACGAATTTTTATACCGAAAATATGCCAATTACTGAAAGCGGCGATAGATAACATTTTGCCCAAATCCACCATTCAGTTTTCAAAATAATCCAAGAATCTCAAATTCGACCCTTGATCCATATTTTGCAGCCAAATTCTGGCTCTCTGCACATATTCGCTGGTTGAAATTACGATATTTATACCGAAAATGTCAATTACTGAGAGCAGCGATGGGTCACATTTTGCCCACACCCCCCCTGCAGTTTTCAAAATATCCCAAACATCCCAAATTCGACGCTTGAACTATATTTTGGAGCCAAATTCAGGCTCTCTGCACGTATTCGCAGTTTGAAATTATGTCATTTTATACCGAAAATATGCCAATTATTTAGAGCAGCGATGGGTCACATTTTGCCCAAACCCCCTTGCAGTTTTCAAAATATGAAAAACATCCCAAATTCGAGCCTATAGCCTTATTTTGGAGTCATGTTCTGGCTTTCTTCACGTATTCGCATTTTGAAATTACGACTTTTTATTCCGAAAATATGCCAATTACTGAATCAACGATGGGTCAAATTTTGCTTACAACCCTCCCTGCAGTTTTCAAAATATCCAAAACATCCCAAATTCGATGCTTGAGCCATATTTTGGAGCCAAATTCTGGCTCTCTGCTCTTATTCGCAGTTTGAAATTACGAATTTTTATACCGAAAATATGCCAATTACTGAAAGCGGCGATGGATCACATTCTGCCCAAACCCTCCGTGCAGTTCTCAAAATATCCCAAACATTCCAAACTCGATTCTAGAGCTATATTTTGAAACCAAATTATGGCTCTCTGAACGTATTCGCCTTTTTAAATTTCGACTTTTTAAACCGAAAATATGTCAATTACTGAAAGCAGCGATTGATCACATTTTGCCCAAACCCTCCCTGCAATTTTCAAAATATCCCAAACATCCCAAATTCGACCCTTGAGCCATATTTTCGAGCCAAATTCTGACTCTACATGTATTCGCAGTTTAAAATTACAATTTTTTATACCCAAAATATGCCAATTACGGAGAGCGGCAATGGACCACATTTTGCCCAATCCGTACCTGCAGTTTTCAATATATCTCAAACATCCCAAATTCGACAATGGAGCCTTATTTTGGAGCCAAATTCTGGCTCTCTGCACGTATTCGCAGTTTGAAATATTGACTTTTTATACTGAAAATATGCCAATTACGGAAAGCGGCGATGGATCACATTATGACCAAACCCTCCCTGCTGTTTTTAAAATATCCCAAACATCCCAAATTCGACCCTTGAACCATATTTTCTAGCCAAATTCTACCTTCTGCACGTATTCGCAGGTTGAAATAACGACTTTTTATACCGAAAATATGCCAATTACTGAAAGCGGCGATAGATCACATTTTGCCCAAATCCACCATTCAGTTTTCAAAATAATCCAAGAATCTAAAATTCGACCCTTGATCCATATTTTGGAGCCAAATTCTGGCTCACTGCACATATTCCCTGGTTGAAAATACGATATTTATACCGAAAATATGTCAATTACTGCGAGCAGCGATGGGTCACATTTTGCCCAAACCACCCCTGCACTTTTCAAAATATTCCAAACATCCTAAATTCGACACTTGAACTATATTTTGGAGCCAAATTTAGGCTCACTTCAGGTATTCGCAGTTTGAAATTATGTCATTTTATACCGAAAATATGTCAATTACTTAGAGCGGCGATTGGTCACATTTTGCCCAAACCCCCCTGCAGTTTTCAAAATATCAAAACATCCCAAATTCGAACCTATAGCCTTATTTTAGAGTCAAGTTCTGACTTTCTTCACGTATTCGCAGGTTGAAATTACGACTTTTTATTCCGAAAATATGCCAATTACTGAAAGCAACGATGGGTTAAATTTTGCTTACAACCCTCCCTGCAATTTTCAAAATATCCCGAACATCCCAAATTCGACCCTTGAGCCATATTTTGGAGCAAAATTCTGGATCTCTGCACATATTCGCAGTTTGAAATTACGATTTTTTTACCGAAAATATGTTAATTACTGAGAGCGGAGATAGGTCACATTTTGCCAAAACTCCCCCCTGCAGTTTTCAAAATATCCCAAACATCCCAAATTCGAAGCTTGAACCATATTTCGGAGCCAAATTCGGGCTCTCTGCACGAATTCGCAGTTTGAAATTGTCTTTTTATACCGCTAATATGCCAATTACTGAGAGCGGCGATTGGTCACATTTTGCCCAAACCCTCCTCTGAAGTTTTCAAAATATCGCAAGTATCCCAAATTCCACCCTTGCGCCATATTTTGGAGCCAAATTCTGGCTCTCTGCACCTATTCGCAGTGTTATATTAGGTATTTTTATACCGAAAATATGCCATTTACTTTGGGAGGCGATGGATCACATTTTGCCCAAGCCTTCCCCGCCGTTTTTAAAATATCCCAAACATCCCAAATTTGTCGCTTGAGCAATATTTTGGAGCAAAATTCTCGGTCTCTGCACGTATTCGCAGTTTGAAATTACGTCTTTTTATACCGAATATATGCCAATTACTGTGATCAGCGATGGGTCACATTTTGCCCAAACCTTCCCCTGCAGTTTTCAAATATCACAAATATCCAAAATTCGACGCTTGAACCAAATTTTCGAGCCAAATTCTGGCTCTCTGCACGTATTCGCAGTTTGAAATTACGAATTTTTATACAGAAAAAATGCATATTACTGAAAGCGGCGATGGATCACATTTTTCCCAAACCCTCCCTGCAGTTTTCAAAATATCCCAAACATCCCAAATTCGACGCTTGGGCCATATTAAGGAGCCAATTTCTGGCTCTCTGCATGTATTCGCAGTTTGAAATTACGAATTTTATACCGAAAATATGACAATTACTGAGAGCGGCGATGGGTCACAGTTTGCCCAAACCAACCCTGCAGTTTTGAAAATATCCCAAGCATCCCAAATTCGACGCTTGAGCCATATTTCGGAGCCAAGTTCTGTCTCTCTGCACGTATTCGCACTTTGAAATTACTAATGTTTATACCGAAAATATGCCAATTACTGAACGCGCTAATGAGTCACATTTTGCCCAAGTCTTCCCAGCAGTTTCCAAAATATCCCAAACATGCCAAATTCGAGCCTTGAACCATATTTTGGAGCCTAATACTGACTCTCTGCAGCTATTCGCAATTTGAAATTACGACTTTTTATACCGAATATATGCCAATTACTGGGATCAGCGATGGGTCACATTTTGCCCAAACCCTCCCTGCAGATTTCAAAATATCCCAAACATCCCAAATTCGACGCTTGACCCATATTTCGGAGCCAAGTTATTTCTCTCTGCACGTATTCACACTTTGAAATTACGACTTTTTATACCGAAAATATGCCAATTACTGAACGCGCCGATGAGTCAAATTTTGCCCAAACCCTCTCTGCAGTTTTCAAAAGATCCCAAACATCCCAAATTTGACGCTTGAGCAATATTTTGGAGCAAAATTCTCGCTCTCTGCACTTACTCGCAGTTTGAAATTACGACTTTTTTTTACCGAAACTATGCCAATTACTGGGATCAGCGATTGGTCACATTTAGCCCAAACCCTCCCTGCAGTTGAAAAAATATCACAAACATCTCATATTTGATGCTTGAACCATATTTTGGAGCCAAATTTTGGCTCTGCACGTATTCGCCGTTTGAAATTACGACTTTTTATACAGAAAAAATGCCAATTACTGAAAGCTGCGACGGCTCACATTTTGTCCAACCCCTCCCTGCAGTTTTCAAAATATCCTAAATATCTCAAATTCGACGCTTGGGCCATATTAAGGAGCTAAATTCTGGCTTTTTGCAAGTATTCGCAGTATGAGATTACGAATTTTATACCGAAAATATGCCAATTACTGAGAGCGGCGATTGGTTACGAATTGCCCAAACCCACCCTGCAGTTTTGAAAATATCTCAAACATCCTAAATTCGACGCTTGAGCAACATTTTGGAGCCAAGTTCTGTCTCTCTGCACGTATTCGATCTTTGAAATTACGAATGTTTATACCGAAAATATGCCAATTACTGAACGCGCTGATGAGTCACATTTTGCCCAAGTCCTCCCAGCAGTTTTCAAAATATCTCAAACATCCCAAATTCGAGCCTTGAACCATATTTCGTAGAAAAATTCTGGCTCATGGCACGTATTCGCAGTTTGAAATTACGACATTTTATACCGAATACATGCCAATTACTGGGATCAGCGATGGGTCACATTTTGCCCAATCCCTCCCTGCAGATTTCAAAATATCCCAAACATCCCAAATTCAAGCCTTGAACCATATTTTGGAGCCTAATTCTGGCTCTCTGCAGCTATTCGCAATTTGAAATTACGACTTTTTATACCGAATATATGCCAATTACTGGGATCAGCGATGGGTCACATTTTGCCCAAACCCTCCCTGCAGATTTCAAAATATCCCAAACATCCCAAATTCGACGCTAGAGCCATATTTTGGAGCCAAATTCTGTCTCTCTGCACGTATTCGCAGTTTGAAATTACGACTTTTTATATAAAAAATATGCCAAATACTGAAAGCGGCGATGGACCACATTTTGAATACGCCCTCAATGCAGTTTTCAAAATATCCCAAACATCCCAAATTCGACGCTTGAGCCACTTTTTGGAGCCAAGTTCTGGCTCTCTGCACGTTTTCGTAGTTTGAAAATACGATTTTTATACCGAAAATATGCCAATTACTGAGAGCGGCGAGGGGTCACAGTTTGCCCAAACACACCCTGCAGTTTTGAAAACATCCCAAACATCCCAAATTTGACGATTGAGCAATATTTTGGAGCAAAATTCTCGCTCTCTGTACGTATTCGCAGTTTGAAATTACGAATTTTTATACCGAATATATGCCAATTTCTGGGAGCAGCGATGGGTCACATTTTGCTCAAACCCTCCCTGCATTTTCAAAAATATCACAAATATCCCAAATTCGACGTTTGAACCATATTTTGGAGCCAAATTCTTGCTCTCTGCACGTATTCGCAGTTTGAAATTACGACTTTTTATATCAAAAATATGCCAAATACTGAAAGCGGCGATGGGTCACATTTTGCCCCCCTCCCCCTCTGCAGTTTTCAAAATATCCCAAACATCCAAAATTCGACGCTTGAGCCATATTTTGGAGCCAAATTCTGGCTCTCTGCACGTATTCGCCGGTTTAAAATTACGACTTTTTATACCGAAAATATGCCAATTACTGAACGCGCCGATTAGTCACATTTTGCCCAAACCCTCCCTGCAGTTTCAAAAATATCCCAAATATCCCAAATTCGACGTTTGAACCATATTTTGGAGCCACATTCTGGCTCTCTGCACGTATTCGCAGTTTGAAATTACGACTTTTTATACAGAAAAAATGCCAATTACTGAACGCGCCGATGAGTCACATTTTGCCCAAGCCCTCCCTGCTGTTTTCAAAATATCCCAATCATCCCAAATTCGAGCCTTGAACCATATTTTGTAGACAAATTCTGACTCTCGGCACGTATTCGCAGTTTGAAATTACGACATTTTATACCGAATACATGCCAATTACTGGGATCAGCGATGGGTCACATTTTGCCCAATCCCTCCCTGCAGATTTCAAATTATCCCAAACATCCCAAATTCGAGCCTTGAACCATATTTTGGAGCCTAATTCTGGCCCTCTGCAGCTATTCGCAATTTGAAATTACGACTTTTTATACCGAATATATGCCAATTACTGGGATCAGCGATGGGTCACATTTTGCCCAAACCCTCCCTGCAAATTTCAAAATATCCCAAACATCCCAAATTCAACGCTTGAGCCATATTTCGGAGCCAAGTTCAGTCTCTCTGCACGTATTCGCACTTTGAAATTACGATTTTTATACCGAAAATATGTCAAATACTGAGAGCGGCGATGGGTCACATTTGCCCAAACCCCCATGCAGTTTTCAAAATATCCCAAACATCCCAAATACGACGATTGAGTCATATCTTGGTGCCAATTTCTGGCTCTGTGCACCTATTCGCAGTTTGAAATTACGACATTTTATACCGAAAATATGCCAATTACTGAACGCGCCGATGAGTCACATTTTGCCCAAACCATCCCTGCAGTTTTCAAAGTATCCCAAACATCCCAAATTTGACGCCTGAGCAATATTTTGGAGCAAAATTCTCGCTCTCTGCACGTATTCGCAGTTTGTAGTTTCGACTTTTTATAACGAATATATGCCAATTTCTGGGATCTGCGATGGGTCACTTTTGCCCAAACCCTCCCTGCAGTTTTAAAAATATCACAAACATCCCAAATTCGACGCTTGGGCCATATTAGGGAGCCAAATTCTGGCTCTCTGCATGTATTCGCAGTTTGAAATTACGAATTTTATACCGAAAATATGAAAATTACTGAAAGCGGCGATTGGTTACAGTTTGCCCAAACCCACCCTGCAGTTTTGAAAATATCCCAAACATCCGAAATTCGACGCTTGAGCCATATTTTGCAGCCAAATTCTGTCTCTCTGCACGTATTCGCAGTTTCAAATTTCGACTTTTTATATAAAAAATATGCTAAATACTGAAAGCGGCGATGGACCACATTTTGAATACGCCCTGCCTGCAGTTTTCAAAATATCCCAAACATCCCAAATTCGACGCTTGAGACAATTTTTTGGCGCCAAATTCTGGCTCTCTGCACGTTTTCGCAGTTTGAAAATACGATTTTTATACCGAAAATATTCCAATTACCGAGAGCGGCGAGGGGTCACAGTTTGCCCAAACACACCCAGCAGTTTTGAAAACATCCCAAATATCCCAAATTCGACTCTTGAACCATATTTTGGAGCCAAATTCTGGCTCTCTGCACGTAGTCGCAGTTTGAAATTACAACTTTTTATATCAAAAATATGCCAAATACTGAAAGCGGCGATGGGTCACATTTTGCCCAAACCCCCCCCCTTTCTACAGTTTTCAAAATATCCCAAACATCCAAAATTCGACGCTTGAGCCATATTTTGGAGCCAAATTCTGGCCCTCTGCACGTATTCGCAGTTTAAAATTACGACTTTTTATAACGAAAATATGCCAATTACTGAACGCGCCGATGAGTCACATTTTGCCGAAATCTTCCCTACAGTTTTGAAAATATCCCAAACATCCAAAATTCGACGCTTGAGCAATATTTTGGAGCAAAATTCTCGGTCTCTGCACGTATTCGCAGTTTGAAATTACGAATTTTTATACCGAATATATGCCAATTACTGGGAGCAGCGATGGGTCACATTTTGCCCAAACCCTCCCTGCAGTTTTAAAAATATCACAAATATCCCAAATTCGACGCTTGAACCATATTTTGGAGCCAATTTCTGGCTCTCTGCACGTATTCGCAGATTGAAGTTACGACTTTTTAAACCGAAAATATGCCAATTACTAAACGCGCCGATGAGTCGGTTTTTATTGCATATATCGACGTTTCAGCCGGAATAGAGCGGTTTTACCTGTACATCTTCCATCGGAAATAAAAACGGAAAATCAGGAACATTTTAGTTAATTCTAATGAAAACACATTAAACTGAATGGTAGATTTAAGCAAAATGTGATCTATCGCCGCTCTCAGTAATTGATATATTTTCGGTTTAAAAAGTCGAAATTTAAAAATGCGAATACGTGCAGAGAGCCATAATTTGGTTTCAAAATATGGCTCAAGCGTCGAATTTGGGATGGTTGGGTTATTTTGAAAACTTCAGAGAGGGGGGGGGGGTTTGGGCAAAATATGACCTATCGCCGCTCTCAGTTTTCAGTATAAAAAGTCGAAATTTCAATCTGCGAATAAGTGCAGAGAGCTAGAATTTTGCTCCAAAATATGGCTCAAGCGTCGATTTTGAGATGTTTTGGATATTTTAAAAACTGCACGGAGGATTTGGGCAAAATGTGATCCATCGCCGCTTTCAGTATTTGACATATTTTCGGAAAAAAAAAGTCGTTATTTTAAACTGCGAATACGTGCAGAAAGCCCTAATTTTGCTAGAAAATATGGCTCAAGGGTCGAATTTGGGATGTTTGCGATATTTTGAGAACTGCAAAGGGGGGTTTGGGCAAAATGTGATCCATTGCCGCTCTCCGTAATTGGCATATTTTCGGTATAAAAATTCGTAACTTCAAACTGCAAATGCGAGGTTTCGTATTATTTAGATCCAAGAAAAGACATATGACAGTGTTGTTTCCAATACAAATGATAGAAATCAATGTGTTTTCATTAAAATTAAATAAAAAGTTCCTGATTTTCCGTTTATATTACCGATGGAAGATGTACACGTAAAACCGCTCTATTCCGGCTGAAACGTCGATATATGCTGTGACGATAATCTCCTTCAAGAGATTGAGCCTGCTCTTCCCTCCATAATTACGTAGTTGAAATTATATAAAACTACTATGGAAGAAATGTCCAACAACGACAACAACACCAGCAAGGCTTGCCAGAGCGCAAAACGTTGCAGCCAGAGACACCTGTTCGGACTCAAACCGCCAAACTACCCGTTGATCGCTACCGGCCCCGCTGATTGGTCGCCGGTCTGGCTGCACCTGCACTCGCCCCCCCATACTACTTGATGTCTGGGGTCGCCACGACCTCAGACCTGAGAATGTTCAGTGCTTTCGTGGTTATCACTCCTCCCAGCTAGACGTTAGCGTGTACTGAGAGGTGATAGCTTAAAGCCAATATTCCAGCACCTCCCATTTAACTTTGTGTTGCACTTCTTGTTATTTTGCCTTAACGTAACTTTTCATTGTGTCATTTAAGTATTCTTATTATTTTGATTGATTGATTTTATTATAAGAATTTGTTTGTGCATTTTATTCATGTTTTGATTTATTTAACGTAATTAAAATTTCATTGTTAAAGTTTACTTGTGTTTTGTGTGTCTTCTCCTTACCTTACCACAGACGACGTTCCAGTTTTTCTATTTTTTTTTATAACTATGTGACGAGGCCATACCCCTAGCCTTAAACAGCCGAACACCAACGCGTTACCGTCACAATGCAATAAAAACAGAACTTCTCCCCTTTTCAATATCTTACTCAGTATTTTAACGAGAAACAAAGAGTTGATTGAAAATGAAGTATTTAAGGTTAATTTCTAATCAATTATGTGTTTGCATCATTTATATCTCATATATAATGAATAAGTAACAATAAACTGAAAATTCACAAAAACGTGAAAAAACGGCAAAATATTGCCTAATTCGATGATATTTTGTTAATATCTCATAAAGGAAAAGGGGACGATTAAAATATTGCTAAATTTGATGATTTTTCGTACGAAACAAAATGCAAGAAAACTTGCTTAAAATGCGAAATTTTGCGAAATTCTGATATTTGAGGGCCAAATCATATATCGTGATACTACATGAAATAGTATCGAAATATTGGTAAAAATGAATATATTTACGTAATATCAAACTACATTAAAAACGTGAAAAAGTCACTATTATACCAAATTTGAGGATTTTAACTTCGAATCATAGAGCGAGGTTTCGTATTTTTTAGAACCAAGAAAAGACATATGACAATGTTGTTTCCAATACAAATGATAAAAATCAATGTGTTTTCATTAGAATAAACTAAAATGTTCCTGATTTTCCGTTTATATTACCGATGGAAAATGTACACGTCAAATATGTCAATTACTGAGAGCGGCGATAGGTCACAATTTGCCCAAATCCTCCTTGCACTTTTCAAAATATCGGAAACATCCCAAATTAGACCCTTGAGCCATATTTTCTAGCCAAATTCTGGTTTCTGCACGTATTCGCAGTTTGAAATAACGACTTTTTATACCGAAAATATGCCTATTACTGAAAGCGGCGATAGATCACATTTTGCCCGAACCCACCATTCAGTTTTCATAATATCCCATGCATCCCAAATTCGACCCTTGAGCAATATTTTCTAGCCAAATTCTGGTTTCTGCACGTATTCGCAGATTGAAATTACATTTTATACCGAAAATATGTCAATTACTGAAAGCGGCGATGGGTCACATTTTGCCCAAACCCTACCAGCAGTTTTCAAAACATCCCAAACATCCCAAGTTCGTGTCGGAAAATCCGACACCATTTAATAATCATACAGATAATAGCTGTATTACCAACAAGTTACCCATAGAAAACGTAACTTGTAGTGGAATTACCATCTAAAGAAAACGGGATATCATCACCACATACCATTATAATTCACCAGCTATTCTGCTGGGAATTATTCTTAAATACATTAGTCTTTGGACTTTACCATCATAAAAACATCTTATATAAATTAACTTAATTATCAATATTAAAGTAGAGTAAATGTAACCCTTCTATCACTTTCTGAAATCTGGACAAAGTAGGCCAGGCGTCAGAGGGAGGAAGGAGGGCAGCCATTGTTGCGTCACCTCCGAGACGTGTGGAGCAAATTTGGCTCCTATCATTCTGGACAATGTCGGCCAGTAACGTCAATAGTATGGAGTGTTAAACAGTCATTGTTTTATACTAGACCAGAGGCTCACACGGGAGCAAATTCGGCTCCTGTTAATTTTACTTGGACGTAGTGTTATGGATACCAAAGGTGTACCATCTGTCAACACGCTGTCAACAAATCAAGTTAAGTGTTCTTTCCGAAACCCATTATTTATCATTAGTGGCCATTAATGTCATTATATAGGGTGACCCGGTTAGATCACATGGAAGCCTCAAACTAAAGGTAATTAAGCCAGGTCTTCATGTTCCATGTACTGTTTTCTCTGATATACTTGTCATATATAGGTATCTGGCTTCACAGCTAGCGCACTTTTGACAGGTCAAGACGAGGATGCAAGATTTGTGCACCAGTTACTGGGTGATATGGAAGCTACCTCAAAGAGGATAATTTGGTGTCTACACCCTAGTTATACCTGGTGGACTAACCTGCTGTACTATAAGATAAGGAACCTCATCAATGTATGTAGTTATTACTGTAGTTTGATTGGCTGCATATATATTAATTTAATAACCCCCCCTAATGTGTAGAGGATCGATTTGTGAGATTATGAGATTATTGCAGAAATACAGTCCACTTATCATTATACAAATTGCTATCGAAGTATATAAATTAACGTAAATATAAATTCATATAAATTAAATAAATATAAATCTCACAGGTCGGTTCCCACATTATTTGGTCATCTTCGAACCGGATGACGGATTATTTGATCCTTTGAACCCACATTTGGTCATCTTAGTACCGGATGAACCAGTTAACCAGTGGATTCATTAAATATACTAGTGCAGTGTTATTTAAACAAAGCCAGCAGTCAAGACAGCAGCGTAGCCTCGAGGGAGCTCAGGAGCCTCCCTCAGCCCAGTTCAGCTTCGTCAGCGGTTTCATGCACACCCACAGATATTTGGTGGCGTGTTATTTCGTGAAATGACAGCGCTAATATAGAATCCAGCCAAATTAGTGACTGTGTCTTCGCGAGATTGTTCACGGATTTCGTGGTGTTACATTTCGCGAGAGATTATCTACGAATTTTGTGGACTTTATTTCGCGAGGTCACTAATAATATTTAATACTTCTAGATAATATTAGAAGTTTCATAGAGGCTAATTAAGAGGCTATTATCAATAATTGTGTATATTATTTCTCCAAAATAGAGAATTATTTAATATATATTGCACTAGTGATCACAGTATAATATTTACTAATTGCCAACCCACAACAGGGTAGGATATGACTAGTTGAACTATTATTGTTCATCCTAGTCCCATTATTACCATAGTCAGTTGTACTATATTGAACAACCTAACACCATTAATGAATGGTCCAGACCCTATTTTGGGTGTAATTTTTATCAACTCGAGTTGAGTTGTATATATAATAATTTACTTATGATCATTACACCTTTGAGTGATTAATTAGTGTCTCTACCATCCTAGGGTGATATAGAAGAGCTAACCTAAAGGTACTTCCAGTGACACTGGTTTATCACTCAAATCATTAGTGTGTATGATTGTATATATATAATGTGTATTAATTTTAAGTGCTAACCTCTAGTAGAGGTAGGATTATTGCCTAGTGAGTTCAGAATTTACCCTAGGCTACCATTAGAGCTTGTTCAGTATTATGAGCAGCCCAAGTACAAGTCCCACAAGGCTTCACCAACTAGCCAGTATGGATAATGCAGGGAGAATGAAAAGAACCCTTGCAGGTCTTAAAGGCCACTTAACAAGACAGATCAAGAAATGTGAAGATTTGTCACAACAATCTCAAGTTGATTATGCTGACCTGGAAAGCTATTATCAAGCAGCTGCAGGTAAATTTGAGCAAATCAAATGCCAAATGGCTGTCCTTGTGGGGACAGACTACTACCATCAATTCATCGGTAGCCCTACTAAATATCAGGGTATAACCATGTTAAACTCTGCAGGAGGTAAATTACTCTCAGGCCCAGTATCAAGCCTGAGGAGACCTATGCCTGCAGATAAACAATACCAGTAGAAATCTAAATTTGTCAGCTGATTATATTTCTCCAGTAGCATTATACTAAGGAGATTACAGCTGACTATACCAACAGAGGTTGATGTTAGTATCATCATTTAAAGCTGAAGATGAGTTCATGAGGCCTCAGTGGCAAATCAGTGAACAGTAGCCTAAAACAGCTACAAGTCACTGCGACCAATGTCACTGAACCCACTGCAGTCTCAGAACCATACTTTACTTTAATGATGAGCTATTCAATCTTCTGAATCAATTAACTAAATTAAACCCCAATAAATCTGATGACTGATTTGATACATTTATTATTTAATCAAGATGTATTCCATGGGCCTCAGTGTTTATATATCAGTGACCAGTTACCTGAAGAAACTTCAAGTTATATCTAATGTCACTGATCTCACTGCAGTCCCTGAATCATACTTGACTGTAGTACTTGATCACATCCAGTCTTCTGGGTTAAATAATATGTAATAAGGCTTGAATATTAGCCTTTCAAGAGTTGACAGGGAAATGAAATCGCATTAGACTTCTAACCCCTGCAACTCTAGTACGGGACATCCGTCCTGTACGAACAGACACACAAATGTGTGATTACTAACTACTAACATCAAATTAATGTAATAATTCGAAGGAGGAGTATCGGTGTTCGTCTGTTCTAAACAGGACTTCGACCCGTGAGCAGCCCCCTGGGGAATTATGTCGGAAAATCCGACACCATTTAATAATCATACAGATAATAGCTGTATTACCAACAAGTTACCCATAGAAAACGTAACTTGTAGTGGAATTACCGTCTAAAGAAAACGGGATATCATCACCACATACTATTATAATTCACCAGCTATTCTGCTGGGAATTATTCTTAAATACATTAGTCTTTGGACTTTACCATCATAAAAACATCTTATATAAATTAACTTAATTATCAATATTAAAGTAGAGTAAATGTGACCCTTCTATCACTTTCTGACATCTGGACAAAGTAGGCCAGGCGTCAGGGAGGAAGAAAGGGCAGCCATTGTTGTGTCACCTCCGAGACGTGTGGAGCAAATTGAGCTCCTATCATATCTGGACAATGTCGGCCAGTAACGTCAATAGAATGGAGTGTTAAACAGGCATTGTTGTTATACGAGACCAGAGGCTCACACGGGAGCAAATTCGGCTCCTGTTAATTTTACTTGGACGTAGTGTTATGGATACCAAAGGTGTACCATCTGTCAACACGCTGTCAACAAATCAAGTTAAGTGTTCTTTCCGAAACCCATTATTTATCATTAGTGGCCATTAATGTCATTATATAGGGTGACCCGGTTAGATCACATGGAAGCCTCAAACTAAAGGTAATTAAGCCAGGTCTTCATGTTCCATGTACTGTTTTCTCTGATATACTTGTCATATATAGGTATCTGGCTTCACAGCTAGCGCACTTTTGACAGGTCAAGACGAGGATGCAAGATTTGTGCACCAGTTACTGGGTGATATGGAAGCTACCTCAAAGAGGATAATTTGGTGTCTACACCCTAGTTATACCTGGTGGACTAACCTGCTGTACTATAAGATAAGGAACCTTATCAATGTATGTAGTTATTACTGTAGTTTGATTGGCTGCATATATATTAATTTAATAACCCCCCCTAATGTGTAGAGGATCGATTTGTGAGATTATGAGATTATTGCAGAAATACAGTCCACTTATCATTATACAAATTGCTATCGAAGTATATAAATTAACGTAAATATAAATTCATATAAATTAAATAAATATAAATCTCACAGGTCGGTTCCCACACACTCTGCAGTTTTCAAAATATCCCAAACATCCCCAATTCGTCGCTTGAGCCATATTTTGGGGCCAAATTCTGGCTCTCTGCACCTATTCGCAGTTTAAAATTACGAATTTTTATACCGAAAAAATGCCAATTACTGAAAGCGGCGATGGATCACATTCTGCACAAACCCTCCCTGCAGTTTTCATAATATCCCAAACATCCCAAATTAAACGTTTGTGCCATATTTTGGAGCCAAATTTCTGCTCTCTGCACGTATTCGCAGTTTGAAATTACGACTTTTTAAACCGAAAATATGCCAATTACTGAAAGCGGCAATGGATCACATTTTGCCCAAACCCTCCCTCCAGTTTTAAAAATATCCCAAAATCCCAAATTCAACGCATGAGCCATATTTTGGAGCTAAATTCTGGCTCTCTGCACGTATTTGCAGTTTGAAGTTACGAATTTTTATACTTAAAATATGCCAATTACTGAGAGCAGCGATGGGTCACATTTTGCCCAAACCCTCCCCTGCAGTTTTCAAAATATCTCAAACATCTCAAATTCCACCCTTGAACCATATTTTGGAGCTAAATTCTGGCTCTCCGCACGTATTCGCAGTTTTAAATTAGGAATTTTTATACCGAAAATATACCAATTACTTAGAGCTGAGATGGATCACATTTTGCCCAAACCCTCCGTGCACTTTTCAAAATATCCAAAACATCCCAAATTCGACGCTTGAGCCATATTTTGAAGCCAAATTCTGGCTCTCTGCTCTTATTCGCAGTTTGAAATTACGAATTTTTATACCGAAAATATGCCAATTACTGAAAGCGGCGATGGATCACATTCTGCCCAAACCCTCCCTGCAGTTTTCAAAATATCCCAAACATTCCAAACTCGATTCTAGAGCTATATTTTGAAACCAAATTATGGATCTCTGAACGTATTCGCCTTTTTAAATTTCGACTTTTTAAACCGAAAATATGTCAATTACTGAAAGCAGCGATTGATCATATTTTGCCCAAACCCTCCCTGCAATTTTCAAAATATCCCAAATATCCCATATTCGACCCTTGAGCCATATTTTCGAGCCAAATTCTGACTCTCTGCATGTATTCGCAGTTTAAAATTACATTTTTTTATACCCAAAATATGCCAATTACGGAGAGCGGCAATGGACCACATTTTGCCCAATCCGTACCTGCAGTTTTCAATATATCCCAAACATCCCAAATTCGACCCTGGAGCCTTATTTTGGAGCCAAATTCTGGCTCTCTGCGCGTATTCGCAGTTTGAAATTATGACTTTTTATACTGAAAATATGCCAATTACGGAAAGCGGCGATGGATCACATTATGACCAAACCCTCCCTGCTGTTTTTAAAATATCCCAAACATCCCAAATTCGACCCTTGAACCATATTTTCTAGCCAAATTCTACCTTCTGCACGTATTCGCAGTTTGAAATAACGACTTTTTATACCGAAAATATGCCAATTACTGAAAGCGGCGATAGATCACATTTTGCCCAAATCCACCATTCAGTTTTCAAAATAATCCAAGAATCTCAAATTCGACCCTTGATCCATATTTTGGAGCCAAATTCTGGCTCACTGCACATATTCCCTGGTTGAAAATACGATATTTATACCGAAAATATGTCAATTACTGCGAGCAGCGATGGGTCACATTTTGCCCAAACCGCCCCTGCACTTTTCAAAATATCCCAAACATCCTAAATTCGACACTTGAACTATATTTTGGAGCCAAATTCAGGCTCTCTGCACGTATTCGCAGTTTGAAATTATGTCATTTTATACCGAAAATATGTCAATTACTTAGAGCGGCGATGGGTCACATTTAGCCCAAACCCCCCTGCAGTTTTCAAAATATCAAAAACATCCCAAATTCGAACCTATAGCCTTATTTTGGAGTCAAGTTCTGGCTTTCTTCACGTATTCGCAGGTTGAAATTACGACTTTTTATTCCGAAAATATGCCAATTACTGAAAGCAACGATGGGTCAAATTTTGCTTACAACCCTCCCTGCAATTTTCAAAATATCCCGAACATCCCAAATTCGACGCTTGAGCCATATTTTGGAGCAAAATTCTGGCTCTCTGCACATATTCGCAGTTTGAAATTACGATTTTTTTACCGAAAATATGTTAATTACTGAGAGCGGAGATAGGTCACATTTTGCCAAAACTCCCCACTGCAGTTTTCAAAATATCCCAAACATCCCAAATTCGAAGCTTGAACCATATTTCGGAGCCAAATTCGGGCTCTCTGCACGAATTCGCAGTTTGAAATTATGTCTTTTTATACCGCTAATATGCCAATTACTGAGAGCGGCGATTGGTCACATTTTGCCCAAACCCTCCTCTGAAGTTTTCAAAATATCGCAAGCATCCCAAATTCCACCCTTGCGCTATATTTTGGAGCCAAATTCTTTCTCTCTGCATGTATTCGCAGTTTTATATTAGGTATTTTTATACCGAAAATATGCCATTTACTTTGGGAGGCGATGAATCACATTTTGCCCAATCCTTCCCCGCCGTTTTTAAAATATCCCAAACATCCCAAATTTGTCGCTTGAGCAATATTTTGGAGCAAAATTCTCGGTCTCTGCACGTATTCGCAGTTTGAAATTACGTCTTTTTATACCGAATATATGCCAATTACTGTGATCAGCGATGGGTCACATTTTGCCCAAACCCTCCCCTGCAGTTTTAAAAAATGACAAACATCCAAAATTCGACGCTTGAACCAAATTTTCGAGCAAAATTCTGGCTCTCTGCACGTATTCGCAGTTTGAAATTACGAATTTTTATGCAGAAAAAATGCATATTACTGAAAGCGGCGATGGATCACATTTTGCCCAAACCCTCCCTGCAGTTTTCAAAATATCCCAAACATCCCAAATTCGACGCTTGGGCCATATTAAGGAGCCAATTTCTGGCTCTCTGCATGTATTCGCAGTTTGAAATTACGAATTTTATACCGAAAATATGACAATTACTGAGAGCGGCGATGGGTCACAGTTTGCCCAAACCAACCCAGCACTTTTGAAAATATCCCAAGCATCCCAAATTCGACGCTTGAGCCATATTTCGGAGCCAAGTTCTGTCTCTCTGCACGTATTCGCACTTTGAAATTACTAATGTTTATACCGAAAATATGCCAATTACTGAAAGCGCTAATGAGTCACATTTTGCCCAAGTCTTCCCAGCAGTTTTCAAAATATCCCAAACATCCCAAGTTCGAGCCTTGAACCATATTTTGTAGACAAATTCTGGCTCTCGGCACGTATTCGCAGTTTGAAATTACGACATTTTATACCGAATACATGCCAATTACTGGGATCAGCGATTGTTCACATTTTGCCCAATCCCTCCCTGCAGATTTCAAAATATCCCATACATGCCAAATTCCAGCCTTGAACCATATTTTGGAGCCTAATTCTGGCTCTCTGCAGCTATTCGCAGTTTGAAATTACGACTTTTTATACCGAATATATGCCAATTACTGTGATCAGCGATGGGTCACATTTTGCCCAAACCCTCCCTGCAGATTTCAAAATATCCCAAACATCCCAAATTCAACACTTGAGCCATATTTCGGATCCAAGTTCAGTCTCTCTGCACGTATTCGCACTTTGAAATTACGACTTTTTATACCGAAAATATGTCAAATACTGAGAGCGGCGATGGGTCACATTTGCCCAAACCCCAATGCAGTTTTCAAAATATCCCAAACATCCCAAATACGACGATTGATTCA
Organism: Procambarus clarkii; assembly: GCF_020424385.1. Classification (NCBI taxonomy): domain Eukaryota; kingdom Metazoa; phylum Arthropoda; class Malacostraca; order Decapoda; family Cambaridae; genus Procambarus; species Procambarus clarkii. Next base: position 124,815 of record NW_025572547.1, on the reverse strand, counting down.
TATCTTGGAGCCCATTTCTGGCTCTCTGCACGTATTCGCAGTTTGAAATTACGACATTTTATACCGAAAATAAGCCAATTACTGAACGTACCGATGTGTCACATTTTGCCCAAACCATCCCTGCAGTTTTCAAAGTATCGCAAACATCCCAAATTTGACGCTTGAGCAATATTTTGGAGCAAAATTCTCGCTCTCTGCACGTATTCGCAGTTTTAAGTTTCGACTTTTTATGACGAATATATGCCAATTACTGGGATCTGCGATGGGTCACTTTTGCCCAAACCCTCCCTGCAGTTTTAAAAATATCACAAACATCCGAAATTCAACGCTTGGGCCATATTAGGGAGCCAAATTCTGGCTCTCTGCATGTATTCGCAGTTTGAAATTACTAATTTTATACCGAAAATATGCCAATTACTGAGAGCAGCGATGGGTTACAGTTTGCCCAAACCCACCCTGCAGTTTTGAAAATATCCCAAACATCTGAAATTCGACGCTTGAGCCATATTTTGGAGCCAAATTCTGTCTCTCTGCACGTATTCGCAGTTTGAAATTACGACTTTTTATATAAAAAAATGCCAAATACTGAAAGCGGCGATGGACCACATTTTGAATACGCCCTCCCTGCAGTTTTTAAAATATCCCAAACATCCCAAATTCGACGCTTGAGCTATTTTTTGGAGCCAAATTCTGGCTCTCTGCACGTTTTCGCAGTTTGAAAATACGATTTTTATACCGAAAATATTCCAAATACTGAAAGCGGCGATGGGTCACATTTTGCCCAACCCCCCCCCCTTTCTACAGTTTTCAAAAAATCCCAAACATCCAAAATTCGACGCTTGAGCCATATTTTGGAGCCAAATTCTGGCTCTCTGCACGTATTCGCAGTTTAAAATTACGACTTTTTATACCGAAAATATGCCAATTACTGAACGCGCCGATGAGTCACATTTTGCCCAAATCTTCCCTACAGTTTTGAAAAAATCCCAAACATCCAAAATTCGACGCTTGAGCAATATTTTTGAGCAAAATTCTCGCTCTCTGCACGTATTCGCAGTTTGAAATTACGAATTTTTATACCGAATATATGCCAATTACTGGGAGCAGCGATGGGTCACATTTTGCCCAAACCCTCCCTGCAGTTTTAAAAATATCACAAATATCCCAAATTTGACGCTTGAACCATATTTTGGAGCCAATTTCTGGCTTTTTGCACGTATTCGCAGATTGAAGTTACGACTTTTTATACCGAAAATATGCCAATTACTAAACGCGCCGATGAGTCATATTTAGCCAAACCCTCCCTGCAGTTTTCAAAATATCCCAAACATCCAAAATTTGACGCTTGAGCAATATTTTGGAGCAAAATTCTCGCTCTCTGCACGTATTCGCAGTTTGAAATTACGAATTTTATACATAATATATGCAATTACTGGGAGCAGCGATGGGTCACATTTTGAAAAACCCACCCTGCAGTTTTAAAAATATCACAAACATCCCAAATTCGACGCTTGAATCATATTATTCTTGTATTTTTTTTCGTACTAAAAATCATCGAATTTAGTAATAATTTGACGTTTATCATCCCCCTTTTCCTCTATGTGATATAAACAAAATATCATCGAATTATGTAATATTTTGCTATTTTTCCACGTTTCTGTGAATTTCAGTTTATTGTTATTAATTCAATAAATATACGATAAAAATCATGCAAACACATAATTGATTAGAAATTAACCTTAAATACTTCATTTTCAATCAACAATTTTTTTCTCGTTAAAATACTGAGTAAGATATTAAGAAGAGGAGAAGTTCTGTTTTTATTGCATATATCGACGTTTCAGCCGGAATAGAGCGGTTTTACGTGTACATCTTCCATCGGTAATATAAACGGAAAATCAGGAACATTTTAGTTAATTTTAATGAAAACACATTGATTTTTATCATTTGTATTGGAAACAACATTGTCATATGTCTTTTCTTGGATCTAAATAATACGAAACCTCGCTCTATGATTAAAATCCTCAAATATGGTAAAATAGTGACTTTTTTCACGTTTTTCATGTACTGTGATTTTACGTAAATATATTCATTTTTACCAATATTTCGATACTATTTCATGTAGTATTAACGATATGTGATTTGGCCTTCAAATTTCAGAATTTCGCATAATATTGTATTTTAAACAGGTTTTCTTGCATTTTGTTTCGTACTAAAAATCATCGAATTTAGCAATATTTTGACGTTTATCATCCCCTTTTCCTTTATGTGATTTAAACAAAATATCATCGAATTAGGCAATATTTTGCCGTTTTTCCACGTTTTTGTGAATTTTCAGTTTATTGGTATTAATTCAATATGTATACGATAAAAATTATGCAAACAAATAATTGATTAGATAATAACCTTAAATACTTCAGTTTCAATCATCTATTTGTTTCTCGTTGAAATACTGAATAAGATATTGAAAAGGGGAGTAGTTCGACTTTTATTGTATATAACGACGTTTCAGCCGGAATAAAGCGGTTTTACGTGTACATCTTCCATCAGTAATATAAACGAAAAATCAGGAACATTTTAGTTAATTCTAATGAAAACACATTGTTTCTTATCATTTGTGTTGGAAACAACATTGTCATATGTCTTTTCCTGGATCGAAATAATACGAGACCTCGCTTTATGATTCGAAGTTAAAATCGTCAAATTTGGTATGATAGTAACTTTTCACGTTTTTCATATAGTTTGATATTACGTAAATATATTCATTTTTACCAATATTTCGATACTATTTCATGTAGTATCACGATATGTGATTTAGCCTTTATATCTCAGAATTTCTCAAAATAATGCATTTTAATCAAGTTTTCTTGCATTTTGTTTCGTACTAAAAATCATCGAATTTAGTAATATTTTGACGTTTATCATCAACCTTTTCCTTTATGTGATATAAACAAAATATCATCGAATTAGGCAATATTTTGCTGTTTTTCAACGTATTTGTGAATTTTCTGTTTATTGTTATTAATTCATTAAATATACGATAAAAATGATGCAAACACATAACTGATTAGAAATAAACCTTAAATACTTCATTTTCAATCAACTATTTGTTTCTCGTTAAAATACTGAGTAAGATACTGAGTTAAAAAGATGAGTAAGAATACTGAGTAAGAAGGCCAAATAACATATCCCAAATCCGACGCTTGGGCCATATTAAGGAGCCAAATTCTGGCTCTCTGCATGTATTCGCAGTATGAGATTACGAATTTTATACCGAAAATATGCCAATTACTGAGAGCGGCGATTGGTTACGAATTGCCCAAACCCACCCTGCAGTTTTGAAAATATCTCAAACATCCCAAATTCGACGCTTGAGCAACATTTTGGAGCCAAGTTCTGTCTCTCTGCACGTATTCGCATTTTGAAATTACGACATTTTATACCGAATACATGCCAATTACTGGGATCAGCGATGGGTCACATTTTGCCCAATCCCTCCCTGCAGATTTCAAAATATCCCAAACATCCCAAATTCGAGCCTTGAACCATATTTTGGAGCCTAATTCTGACTCTCTGCAGCTATTCGCAATTTGAAATTACGACTTTTTATACCGAATATATGCCAGTAACTGGGATCAGCGATGGGTCACATTTTGCCCAAACACTCCCTGCAGATTTCAAAATCCCAAATATCCCAAATTCGACGCTTGAGCTATATTTCGGAGCCAAGTTCTGTCTCTCTGCACGTATTCGCACTTTGAAATTACGACTTTTTATACCGAAAATATGTCAAATACTGAGATCTACGATTGGTCACATTTTGCCCAAACCCCCCTGCAGTTTTCAAAATATCCCAAACATCCCAAATACGACGATTGAGTCATATCTTGGAGCCAACTTCTGGGTCTCTGCACGTATTCGCAGTTTGAAATTACGACATTTTATACCGAAATTATGCCAATTACTGAACGCGCCGATGAGTCACATTTTGCCCAAACCCTCTCTGCAGTTTTCAAAATGTCCCAAGCATCCCAAATTTGACGCTTGAGCAATATTTTGGAGCAAAATTCTCGCTCTCTGCACGTATTCGCAGTTTGAAATTACGACTTTTTATACAGAAAAAATGCATATTACTTAAAGCGGCGATTGATCACATTTTGCCCAAACCCTCCCTGCAGTTTTCAAAATATCCCAAACATCCCAAATTCGACGCTTGGGCCATATTAAGGAGCCAAATTCTGGCTCTCTGCATGTATTCGCAGTTTGAAATTACGAACTTTATTCCGAAAATATGACAATTACTGAGAGCAACGATGGGTCACAGTTTGCCCAAACCAACCTTGCAGTTTTGAAAATATCCCAAACATCCCAAATTCGACGCTTGAGGCATATTTCGGAGCCAAGTTCTGTCTCTCTGCACGTATTCGCATTTTGAAATTACTAATGTTTATACCAAAAATATGCCAATTACTGAACGCGCTAATGAGTCACATTTTGCCCAGGTCCTCCTAACGGTTTTCAAAATATCCCAAACATCCCAAATTCGAGCCTTGAACCATATTTTGTAGACAAATTCTATCTCTCGGCACTTATTTGCAGTTTGAAATTACGACATTTTATACCGAATACATGCCAATTACTGGGATCAGCGATGGGTCACATTTTGCCCAATCCCTCCCTGCAGATTTCAAAATATCCCAAACATCCCAAATTCGAGCCTTGAACCATATTTTGGAGCCTAATTCTGACTCTCTGCAGCTATTCGCAATTTGAAATTACGACTTTTTATACCGAATATATGCCAGTAACTGGGATCAGCGATGGGTCACATTTTGCCCAAACACTCCCTGCAGATTTCAAAATATCCCAAATATCCCAAATTCGACGCTTGAGCTATATTTCGGAGCCAAGTTCTGTCTCTCTGCACGTATTCGCACTTTGAAATTACGACTTTTTATACCGAAAATATGTCAAATACTGAGAGCTACGATTGGTCACATTTTGCCCAAACCCCCCTGCAGTTTTCAAAATATCCCAAACATCCCAAATACGATGATTGAGTCATATCTTGGAGCCAACTTCTGGGTCTCTGCACGTATTCGCAGTTTGAAATTACGACATTTTATACCGAAATTATGCCAATTACTGAACGCGCCGATGAGTCACATTTTGCCCAAACCCTCTCTGCAGTTTTCAAAATGTCCCAAGCATCCCAAATTTGACGCTTGAGCAATATTTTGGAGCAAAATTCTCGCTCTCTGCACGTATTCGCAGTTTGAAATTACGACTTTTTATACAGAAAAACGGCATATTACTTAAAGCGGCGATTGATCACATTTTGCCCAAACCCTCCCTGCAGTTTTCAAAATATCCCAAACATCCCAAATTCGACGCTTGGGCCGTATTAAGGAGCCAAATTCTGGCTCTCTGCATGTATTCGCAGTTTGAAATTACGAACTTTATTCCGAAAATATGACAATTACTGAGAGCAACGATGGGTCACAGTTTGCCCAAACCAACCTTGCAGTTTTGAAAATATCCCAAACATCCCAAATTCGACGCTTGAGGCATATTTCGGAGCCAAGTTCTGTCTCTCTGCACGTATTCGCATTTTGAAATTACTAATGTTTATACCAAAAATATGCCAATTACTGAACGCGCTAATGAGTCACATTTTGCCCAGGTCCTCCTAACGGTTTTCAAAATATCCCAAACATCCCAAATTCGAGCCTTGAACCATATTTTGTAGACAAATTCTGGCTCTCGGCACTTATTCGCAGTTTGAAATTACGACATTTTATACCGAATACATGCCAATTACTGGGATCAGCGATGGGTCACATTTTGCCCAATCCCTCCCTGCAGATTTCAAAATATCCCAAACATCCCAAATTCGAGCCTTGAACCATATTTTGGAGCCTAATTCTGGCTCTCTGCAGCTATTTGCAATTTGAAATTACGACTTTTTATACCGAATATATGCCAATTACTGGGATCAGCGATGGGTCACATTTTGCCCAAACCCTCCCTGCAGATTTCAAAATATCCCAAACATCCCAAATTCGACGCTTGAGCCATATTTCGGAGCCAAGTTATTTCTCTCTGCACGTATTCGCACTTTGAAATTACGACTTTTTATACCGAAAATATGTCAAATACTGAGAGCGGCGATGAGTCACATTTTGCCCAAACCCCCCTGCAGTTTTCAAAATATCCCAAACATCCCAAATACGACGATTGAGTCATATCTTGGAGCCAATTTCTGGCTCTCTGCACGTATTCGCAGTTTGAAATTACGACATTTTATACCGAAAATATGCCAATTACTGAACGCGCAGATGAGTCACATTTTGCCCAAACCCTCTCTGCAGTTTTCAAAATATCCCAAACATCCCAAATTTGACGCTTGAGCAATATTTTGGAGCAAAATTCTCGCTCTCTGCACTTATTCGCAGTTTGAAATTACGACTTTTTATACAGAAAATATGCCAAATACTGAACGCGCCGTTGAGTCACATTTTGCCCAAACCCTAACTGCAGTTTTGAAAATATCACAAACATTACAAATTCGACCCTTGAACGATACTTTGGAGCCAAATTCTGACTCTCTGCACGTATTCGCAGTTTGAAATTACGACTTTTTTTACCGAAAATATGCCAATTACAGGGATCAGCGATTGGTCACATTTAGCGCAAACCCTCCCTGCAGTTTTAAAAATATCACAAACATCATAAATTTGATGCTTGAACCATATTTTGGAGCCAAATTCTGGCTCTCTGCACGTATTCGCAGTTTGTAGTTACGACATTTTATACAGAAAAAATGCCAATTACTGAAGCTGCGATGGCTCACATTTTGCTCAAACCCTCCCTGCAGTTTTCAAAATATCCTAAACATCCCAAATTCGACGCTTGGGCCATATTAAGGAGCCAAATTCTGGCTTTCTGCATGTTTTCGCAGTATGAGATTACGAATTTTATACCGAAAATATGACAATTACTGAGAGCGGCGATGGGTCACGAATTGCCCAAACCCACCCTGCAGTTTTAAAAACATCTCAAACATCCCAAATTCGACGCTTGAGAAACATTTTGGAGCCAAGTTCTGTCTCTCTGCACGTATTCGCACTTTAAAATTACGAATGTTTATACCGAAAATATGCCAATTACTGAACGCGCTGATGAGTCACATTTTGCCCGAGTCCTCCCAGCAGTTTTCCAATTATCCCAAACATCCCAAATTCGAGCCTTGAACCATATTTTGTAGACAAATTCAAGCTCTCCGCACGTATTCGCAGTTTGAAATTATGACATTTTATACCGAATACATGCCAATTACTGGGATCAGCGATGGGTCACATTTTGCCCAATCCCTCCCTGCAGATTTCAAAATATCCCAAACATCCCAAATTCGATGCTTGAGCTTTATTTCGGAGCCAAGTTCTGTCTCTCTGCACGTATTCGCACTTTGAAATTACGACTTTTTATACCGAAAATATGTCAAATACTGAGAGCTACGATAGGTCACATTTTGCCCAAACCCCCCGGCAGTTTTCATAATATCCCAAACATCCCAAATACGACGATTGATTCATATCTTGGAGCCAATTTCTGGGTCTCTGCACGTATTCGCAGTTTGAAATTACGATATTTTATACCGAAAATATGCCAAATACTGAACGCGCCGATGAGTCACATTTTGCCCAAACCCTCTCTGCAGTTTTCAAAATGTCCCAAGCATCCCAAATTTGACGCTTGAGCAATATTTTGGAGCAAAATTCTCGCCCTCTGCACGTATTCGCAGTTTGAAATTACGACTTTTTATACAGAAAAAATGCATATTACTGAAAGCGGCGATTGATCACATTTTGCCCAAACCCTCCCTGCAGTTTTCAAAATATCCCAAATATCCCAAATTCGAAGCTTGGGCCATATTAAGGAGCCAAATTCTGGCTCTCTGCATGTATTCGCAGTTTGAAATTACGAATTTTATTCCGAAAATATGACAATTACTGAGAGCGGCAATGGGTCACAGTTTCCCCAAACCAACCCTGCAGTTTTGAAAATATCCCAAACATCCCAAATTCGACGCTTGAGCCATATTTCGGAGCCGAGTTCTGTCTCTCTGCACGTATTCGCATTTTGAAATTACTAATGTTTATACCAAAAATATGCCAATTACTGAACGCGCTAATGAGTCACATTTTGCCCAAGTCTTCCCATCAGTTTTCAAAATATCCCAAACATCCCAAATTCGAGCCTTGAACCATATTTTGTAGACAAATTCTGGCTCTCGGCACTTATTCGCAGTTTGAAATTACGACATTTTATACCGAATACATGCCAATTACTGGGATCAGCGATGGGTCACATTTTGCCCAATCCCTCCCTGCAGATTTCAAAATATCCCAAACATCCCAAATTCGAGCCTTGAACCATATTTTGGAGCCTAATTCTGTCTCTCTGCAGCTATTCGCAATTTGAAAATACGACTTTTTATACCGAATATATGCCAATTACTGGGATGAGCGATGGGTCACATTTTGCCCAAACCCTCCCTGCAGATTTCAAAATATCCCAAACATCCCAAATTCGACGCTTGAGCCATATTTCGGAGCTAAGCTATTTCTCTCTGCACGTATTCGCACTTTGAAATTACGACTTTTTATACCGAAAATATGTCAAATACTGAGAGCGGCGATGGGTCACATTTTGCCCAAACCCCCTGCAGTTTTCAAAATATCCCAAACATCCCAAATACAACGATTGAGTCATATCTTGGAGCCAATTTCTTGCTCTCTGCACGTATTCGCAGTTTGAAATTACGACATTTTATACCGAAAATATGCCAATTACTGAACGCGCCGATGTCACATTTTGACCAAACCTTCTCCGCAGTTTTCAAAATATCCCAAACATCCCAAATTTGACGCTTGAGCAATATTGTGGAGCAAAATTCTCGCTCTCTGCACTTATTCGCAGTGTGAAATTACGACTTTTCATACCGAAAATATGCCAAATACTGAACGCGACGTTGAGTCACATTTTGCCCAAACCCTAACTGCAGTTTTGAAAATATCACAAACATTACAAATTCGACCCTTGAACCATACTTTGGAGCCAAATTCTGACTCTCTGCACGTATTCGCAGTTTGAAATTACGACTTTTTTTACCGAAAATATGCCAATTACTGGGATCAGCGATTGGTCACATTTAGCCCAAACCCTCCCTGCAGTTTTAAAAATATCACAAACATCTTAAATTTGATGCTTGAACCATATTTTGGAGCCAAATTCTGGCTCTCTGCTCGTATTCGCAGTTTGTAATTACGACTTTTTATACAGAAAAAAAATGCCAATTACTGAAAGCTGCGATGGCTCATATTTTGCTCAAACCCTCCCTGCAGTTTTCAAAATATCCTTAACATCCCAAATTCGACGCTTGGGCCATATTAAGGAGCCAAATTCTCGCTTTCTGCATGTATTCGCAGTATGAGATTACGAATTTTATACCGAAAATATGCCAATTACTGAGAGCGGCGATGGGTCACGAATTGCCCAAACCCACCCTGCAGTTTTGAAAATATCTCAAACATCCCAAATTCGACGCTTGAGCAATATTTTGGAGCCAAGTTCTGTCTCTCTGCACGTATTCGCACTTTAAAATTACGAATGTTTATACCGAAAATATGTCAATTACTGAACGCGCTGATGAGTCACATTTTGCCCAAGTCCTCCCAGCAGTTTTCAAAATATCCCAAACATCCCAAATTCAAGCCTTGAACCATATTTTGTAGACAAATTCAAGCTCTCGGCACGTATTAGCAGTTTGAAATTATGACATTTTATACCGAATACATGCCAATTACTGGGATCAGCGATTGGTCACATTTTGCCCAATCCCTCTTTGCAGATTTCAAAATATCCCAAACATCCCAAATTCGAGCCTTGAACCATATTTTGGAGCCTAATTCTGGCTCTTTGCAGCTATTCGCAATTTGAAATTACGACTTTTTATACCGAATATATGCCAATTACTGGGATCAGCGATGGGTCACATTTTGCCCGAACCCTTCCTGCAGATTTCAAAATATCCCAAACATCCCAAATTCGACGCTTGAGCTATATTTCGGAGCCAAGTTCTGTCTCTGCACGTATTCGCACTTTGAAATTACGACTTTTTATACCGAAAATATGTAAAATACTGAGAGCTACGAAAGGTCACATTTTGCCAAACCCCCCTGCAGTTTTCAAAATATCATAAACATCCCAAATACGACGATTGAGTCATATCTTGGAGCCAATTTCTGGGTCTCTGCACGTATTCGAGGTTTGAAATTACGACATTTTATACCGAAAATATGCCAATTACTGAACGCGCCGATGAGTCACATTTTGCCCAAACCCTCTTTGCAGTTTTCAAAATTTCCCAAGCATCCCAAATTTGACGCTTGAGCAATATTTTGGAGCAAAATTCTCGCTCTGTGCACATATTCGCAGTTTGAAATTATGACTTTTTATACCGAATATATGCCAATTACTGGGATCAGCGATGGGTCACATTTTGCCTAAACCCTCCCTGCAGATTTCAAAATATTCCAAACATCCCAAATTCGACGCTTGGGCCATAGTAAGGAGCCAAATTCTGGCTCTCTGCATGTATTCGCAGTTTGAAATTACGATTTTTATACCGAAAATATGCCAATTACTGAGAGCGGCGATGGATCACATTTTGCCCAAACCCTCCCTGCAGTTTTTCAAAATATCCCAAACATCCCAAATTCGACGCTTCAGCCATATCTTAGAGCCAAATTCTGGCTCTCTGCACGTTTTCGCAGTATGAATTTCCAACGTTTTATACCGAAAATATGCCAATTACTGAGAGCAGCGAAGGGTCACATTTTGCCCAAACCCCCCTACAGTTTTCAAAATATCGCAAACATTCCAAATTAGACCCTTGAACCATATTTTGGAGGCAAGTTCTGGCTTTCTTCACTTATTCGCAGTTTGAAATAACGACTTTTTACTCCGAAAATATGCCAAGAAATGAAAGCGCCGATGGGTAACATTTTGCCGACCCCCCCCCCCTCTGCAGTTTTCAAAATATCCCAAACATCACAAATTCGACCCTTGAGCCATATGTTGCAGCCAAATTCTGGCTCTTTGCACTTATTCGCAGTTTGAAATTACGATTTTATACCGAAAATATGCCAATTACTGGGATCAGCGATGGGTCACATTTTGCCCAAACCCTCCCTGCAGATTTCAAAATATCCCAAACATCCTAAATTCGACGCTTGAGCCATATTTTGGAGCCAAATTCTGTCTCTCTGCACGTATTCGCAGTTTGAAATTACGACTTTATATACAAAAAATATGCCAAATACTGAAAGCGGCGATGGACCACATTTTGAATACGCCCTCCCTGCAGTTTTCGAAATATCCCAAACATCCCAAATTCGACGCTTGAGCCACTTTTTGGAGCCAAATTCAGGCTCTCTGCACGTTTTCGCAGTTTGAAAATACGATTTTTATACCGAAAATATGCCAATTACTGAGAGCGGCGAGGGGTCACAGTTTGCCCAAACACACCATGCAGTTTTGAAAATATCCCAAACATCCCAAATTCGACTCTTGAACCATATTTTGGAGCCAAATTCTGTCTCTCTGCACGTATTCGCAGTTTAAAATTACGACTTTTTATACCGAAAATATGCCAATTACTGAACGCGCCGATAAGTCACATTTTGCCCAAACCCTCCCTGCAGTTTTGAAAATATCCCAAACATCCCAAATTTGACGCTTGAGCAATATTTTGGAGCAAAATTCTCGCTCTCTGCACATATTCGCAGATTGAAATTACGAATTTTTATACCGAATATATGCCAATTACTGGGAGCAGCGATGGGTCACATTTTGCCCAAACCCTCCCTGCACTTTTAAAAATATCACAAAAATCCCAAATTCGACGCTTGAACCATATTTTAGAGCCAAATTCTGGCTCTCTGCACGTATTCGCAGTTTGAAATTACGACTTTTTATACCGAATATATGCCAATTACTGTGATCAGTCTCCGTGCACGTATTTAACAGTTTATTTAACGTATAAGTTTAACAGTCTCCGTGGTGTAGTGGTAAGACACTCGCCTGGCGTTCCGCGAGCGCTATGTCATGGGTTCGTATCCTGGCCGGGGAGGATTTACTGGGCGCAATTCCTTAACTGTAGCCTCTGTTTAACGCAACAGTAAAATGTGTACTTGGATGAAAAAACGATTCTTCGCGGCAGGGGATCGTATTCCAGGGACCTGCCCGAAACGCTACGCGTACTAGTGGCTGTACAAGAATGTAACAACTCTTGTATATATCTCAAAAAAAAAAAAAAAAAAAAAAAAAAAATCAGCGATGGGTCACATTTTGCAGAAACTTTCCCCTGCAGTTTTAAAAAAATCACAAACATCCAAAATTCGACGCTTGAACCATATTTTGGAGCCAAATTCTGGCTCTCTGCACGTATTCGCAGTTTGAAATTACGAATTTTTATACAGAAAAAATGCATATTACTGAATGCGGCGATGGATCACATTTTGCCCAAACCCTCCCTGCAGTTTTCAAAATATCCCAAATATCCCAAATTCGACGCTTGGGCCATATTAAGGAGCCAAATTCTGGCTCTCTGCATGTATTCGCAGTTTGAAATTACGAATTTTATACCGAAAATATGACAATTACTGAGAGCGGCGATGGGTCACAGTTTACCCAACCAACCCTGCAGTTTTGAAAATATCCCAAACATCCCAAATTCGACGCTTGAGCCATATTTCGGAGCGAAGTTGTCTCTCTGCACGTATTCGCACTTTGAAATTAAGAATGTTTATACCGAAAATATGCCAAATACTGAACGCGCTGATGAGTCACATTTTGCCCAAGTCCTCCCAGCCGTTTTCAAAATATCCCAAACATCCCAAATTCGAGCCTTGAACCATATTTTGTAGACAAATTCTGGCTCTCGGCACGTATTCGCAGTTTGAAATTACGACATTTTATACCGAATAAATGCCAATTACTGGTATCAGCGATGGGTCACATTTTGCCCAATCCCTCCCTGAAGATTTCAAAATATCCCAAACATCCCAAATTCGAGCCTTGAACCATATTTTGGACCCTATTTCTGGCTCTCTGCAGCTATTCGCAATTTGAAATTACGACTTTTTATACCGAATATATGCCAATTACTGGGATCAGCGATGGGTCACATTTTGCCCAAACCCTCCCTGCAAATTTCAAAATATCCCATACATCCCAAATTCAACGCGTGAGCCATATTTCGGAGCCAAGTTCAATCTCTCTGCACGTATTCGCACTTTGAAATTACGACTTTTTATACCGAAAATATGTAAAATACTGAGAGCGGCGATGGGGTCACATTTGCCCAAACCCCCATGCAGTTTTCAAAACATACCAAACATCCCAAATACGACGATTGAGTCATATCTTGGAGCCAATTTCTGGCTCTCTGCACGTATTCGCAGTTTGAAATTACGACATTTTATACCGAAAATATGCCAATTACTGAACGCGCCGATGAGTCACATTTTGCCCAAACCATCCCTGCAGTTTTCAAAGTATCCCAAACATCCCAAATTTGACGCTTGAGCAATATTTTGGAGCAAAATTCTCGCTCTCTGCACGTATTCGCAGTTTGAAGTTACGACTTTTTATAACGAATATATGCTGAGCCACAATTACTGGGATCTGCGATGGGTCACTTTTGATAATACCCTCCCTGCAGTTTTAAAAATATCACAAACATCCCAAATTCGACGCTTGGGATATATTAGGGAGCCAAATTCTGGCTCTCTGCATGTATTCGCAGTTTGAAATTACGAATTTTATAACGAAAATATGCCAATTACTGTAAGCGGCGATGGGTTACAGTTTGCCCAAACCCACCCTGCAGTTTTGAAAATATCCCAAACATCCCAAATTCGACGCTTGAGCCATATTTTGGAGCCAAATTCTGTCTCTCTGCACGTATTCGCAGTTTGAAGTTACGACTTTTTATATAAAAAATATGCCAAATACTGAAAGCGGCGATGGACCACATTTTGAATACGCCCTCCCTGCAGCTTTCAAAATATCCCAAACATCCCAAATTCGACGCTTGAGCCATTTTTTGGAGCCAAATTCTGGCTTTCTTCACGTTTTCACAGTTTGAAAATACGATTTTTATACCGAAAACATGCCAATTACTGAGAGCGGCGAGGGGTCACAGTTTGCCCAAAAACACCCTGCAGTTTTCACTGCAGGGTGTTTTTGCAGAATTTAGTAATATTTTGACGTTTATCATCATCCTTTTTCTTTATGTAATATAAACAAAATATCATCGAATAAGGCAATATTTTGCTGTTTTTCTACGTATTTGTGAATTTTCTGTTTATTGTTATTAATTCATTAAATATACGATAAAAATGATGCAAACATATAATTGATTAGAAATTAACCTTAAATACTTCATTTTCAATCAACTATTTGTTTCTCGTTAAAATACTGAGTAAGATGTTAAAAAGGGAAGAAGTTCTGTTTTTATTGCATATATCGACGTTTCAGCCGGATTAGAGCGGTTTTACATGTACATCTTCCATCGGTAATAAAAACGGAAAATCAGGAACATTTTAGTTAATTCTAATGAAAACACATATTTTTATCATTTGTATTTAAAACAACATTGTCATATGTCTTTTCTTGGATCTAAATAATACGAAACCTCGCTCTATGATTAAAATCCTCAAATATGGTAAAATAGCGACTTTTTCACGTTTTTCATGTAGTTTGATATTACGTAAATATATGAGATATTACGTAAATATATGTCAGACTGATCCCTTGGAATGTGGGGAAGGGTTGAAATCCGGGGGCCCACGGACAGATACCTGGATCCACTGACCTCGGACAGGGCTTTCAATTCACCTGGATTTCAGGTGGGGAGAAGGGAGGCAAATTGGGTCGACACAAATGGCTTCCTGGACCCAGAACTCCATGGTTACACGTGTCCGTGTATCCTTGGATACATGTCCGTGTATCACAGACAAGCATAGATAGTCACACGGATTGATCACACGAATACATTTCCGTGTGATCCGTAAATCCGTATGATACGGGATTCGAACCTAGGTGAGTGGGGATAAGGATAAGGGACGCAACTTGAGGGGACACAAATGGCTTCCTGGACCCCAGAAGCCCATACCCTAAACCCTAAGAACCCTAAACATAATACAGTTACGAAATCCCATAAGATAAGATACCGGGACATACATAAGATACACGGAAATCCCTAAGATACACGGATAGGTTCGTGTCACAGGTAACAGGGGGACGGAAGGGAGGGAGGAAGAGAGGGAGGGAGGGAGGAAGGGAGAGATGGAGGGTATAATTCAATTTCAATTATCAATTTTATTAATTACAATTAAATCAATTTAAATTAATTAACTCAATTTAATTGGAGTTAAAAATCATTAGTTAAGTTAAGAGTTAAGTTAAGAGAGATGAGTTAAGATTTAAGTCTTAATTTAAATGAGTTTAAATCTAGGGAGGGAAGGAGGGAGGTTTATTTTCTGTTGTTAGGTTAGCGTAGGTTACGCTAACCAACCGTAGGTTTAACCAACCTAACCAACCTAAACTAACCTAACCTAACCTAATATAACCAACCTTTTTTTTAAAGTTCCTTTATACCATTAATGTAAACTATATTAAAGAAAATTATTTTAAAAAATAAACTATATTAAATAAAAGGTAAACTTGTTCCTTGTTCCTCTCTTTATAAACCTTTGATAACTATAGGTTAAAAATAATAAGATCATTAACTCCATTAGGCAGTTTTAGGTTAGTTTAGGTTACAGGTTAGGTTAGGTTTAGGTTTAGGTTAGGTTGGGAAATAAGTCAGTTCTTTAAACAACCAACGGCTAAAAGGACAGACTCCAAGATTAATGCTCTATCCTGCTGGATAGTGCATTAATGTGCATTAAATTATTAAATTAAATTAAATTATTAAATTTTTAAATTATTAGCATTAAAGCATGAATTGGATCTGTTTGTGTACTCACACATAGGTGAGTACACATAAATGAATGAATTGTTCCTTCTCGTCTCACAATCGGGGACTCAAGGGTTCGAATCCCGGTCGGACAGGTTTGTATTTGTTGGTAGCGTTTCCTTTCACCCAATGCCTCTATTCACCTAGAAGTAAATAGTGAGTTACTTGCATCCTGGTGAGTGAGTAAGGGTTAGTCACTAGTTGGACCTTGTGGGGGTAGGTGTTATTAGCCTAACATATGTATATATAAACTGCTTGTTCCACGACTCAGTGATTTTACATGTGTTGACTAAATGAAGCCTAAGAGAGCATATCTAAGACCTAAAATTTGGCCATTTTAGATTATTTTTACTTTTATATTATTTGAATTTATGCCATGGCCATTTATGCTTAGAAGAGATTTGCTTAGGTTCTTTAATTACCGGTAGGTTGGTGGCATTTGCATGCAATTTGTGAGAGATCAATAGCATCCCAACATTTCCCATTTTGGAGAAACACTCCATTTGTTGTTGGTTTGACTAAATAGTTGCTATAAGCACTATCATTATTGGAGAATTGGCTGGTATGTGTGAGTAAACTCCATTATGCAGTTTTAGGTTAGTTTGGGTTACAGGTTAGGTTAGGTTTTATGTGACGGTGTTCAGGTTTGATTAGGTGACAGGTTGATGATTAGATGACACACACAACCCTGTATGTGTACTTACCTAGTTACTCACCTAGTTGTGTCTGCAGGATCGAGCATTGACTCTTGGATCCCGCCTTTCGAGCATCGGTTGTTTACAGCAATGACTCCTGTCCCATTTCCCTATCATACCTGGTTTTAAAATTATGAATAGTATTTGCTTCCACAACCTGTTCCTGAAGTGCATTCCATTTTCTCACTACTCTCACGCTAAAAGAAAACTTCCTAACATCTCTGTGACTCATCTGAGTTTCAAGCTTCCATCCATGTCCCCTCGTTCTGTTACTATTCCGTGTGAACATTTCGTCTATGTCCACTCTGTCAATCCCTCTGAGTATCTTATACGTTCCTATCATGTCCCCCATCTCCCTTCTTCTTTCTAGTGTCGTAAGGCATAGTTCCCTCAGGCGCTCCTCATACCCAATCCCTCGTAGCTCTGGGACGAGTCTCGTTGCAAACCTCTGAACCTTTTCCAGTTTCATTATATGCTTCTTCAGATAGGGACTCCATGATGAGGCGGCATACTCTAAGACTGGCCTCACGAAGGCAGTGTAAAGCGCCCTAAATGCCTCCTTACTTAGGTTTCTGAATGATGTTCTAACTTTTGCCAGTGTAGAGTACGCTGCTGTCGTTGTCCTATTTATATGTGCCTCAGGAGATAGATTAGGTTTTACGTAAACCCCCAGGTCTCTTTCGCGCGTCGTCACAGGTAGGCTGTTCCCCTTCATTGTGTACTGTCCCTTTGGTCTCCTATCTCCTAGTCCCATTTCCATAACTTTACATTTGCTCGTGTTGAATTCCAGTAGCCATTTCTCTGACCATCTCTGCAACCAGTTCAGGTCCTCTTGGAGGATCCTGCAATCCTCATCTGTCACAACTCTTCTCGTCAACTTTGCGTCATCCGCAAACATCGACATGTAGGACTCAACGCCTGTAAACATGTCGTTAACATATACAAGAAATAGAATTGGTACCAGCACCGATTCTTGTGGTACTCCACTTGTTACTGTTCGCCAGTCCGACTTCTCGCCCCTTACCATAACTCTTTGGCTCCTTCCTGTTAGGTAGTTCCTTATCCATGCCAGGACCTTTCCCCCCACCCCCGCCTGCCTCTCGAGCTTCCCCCCTCCCCCCGCAATATGCTGTTGAATATCAATCTCCAGTGTTCACTTACCGAAAATTCGTACAATATTAAACAAATGAAGTCAAACTAATTACAAAAAATTACAAACAATACAATTACAAACAATTACAATTTCTCTCGATATGTGATTTGGCCTGTATATCTCAGAATTTCACATAATATTACATTTTAAGCAAGTTTTCTCTCATTTTGTTTTGTACTAAAATCATCGAATTTAGCAATATTTTGATGTTTATCATCCTCATCTCCTTTATGTGATTTAAACCAAATATTAACGATTTAGACAATGTTTTGCCGTTTTTCAACGTTTTTGTGAATTTTCAGTTTATTGTTATTAATTCATTTAACAAACGATAAAAATTATCCAAACACATAATTGATTACAAATTAACCTTAAATACTTTATTTTCAATCAACTATTTGTACCTCGTTAAAATGCTGGGTAAGATACTGAATTAGAGAGCAGTTCTCTTTTTATTGCATATATCGACGTTTCAGCCGGATTAGAGCTGTTTTGTGCTTACATCTTCCATCAGTAATATAAACAGAAAATCAGGAACATTTTAGTTAATTCTAATGAAACCCATTGATTTTTATCATTTGCATTGGAAACATTTTCATGTCTTT
This sequence comes from Procambarus clarkii, assembly GCF_020424385.1. Taxonomy (NCBI): domain Eukaryota; kingdom Metazoa; phylum Arthropoda; class Malacostraca; order Decapoda; family Cambaridae; genus Procambarus; species Procambarus clarkii. The sequence goes on along the minus strand of NW_025572547.1, from coordinate 106,272 downwards.
TCAATAATCTAAATAACAGGAAACCTCTATTTATTATTTGAAGTAAAAATCCTCAAATTTGGTTATATAGAGACTTTTTTCACGTTTTTCACGTAGTGTGATTTTGGGTAAAGATATTCGTATTAACCAGTAGTTCGATGCGACTTCATGTTTTCACACGTTATGTGATATGGCGTGCAAATCTCAGAATTTCGCATAATATTGTATTTTTAAGCAAGATTTCTTGCATTTTGTTTTGTACTAAAAATCATCAAATTTATCAATATTGTGACGTTCATCATCCCCTTTTCCTTTATGTGATTTAATCCAAATATCAACGATATAGGCAATATTCAGCCGTTTTTCCACGTTTTTGTGAATTTTCAGTTTATTGGTATTAATTCATTATATATACGATAAAAATGATGCAAACACGTAATTGGCTCCAAAATATGGCTCAAGCGTCGAATTTGGGATGTTTAGGATAATTTGAAAGTTGCAGGGGGGGTTTGGGCAAATTGTGACCCATCGCTGCTTTCAGTAATTGACATATTTTCATTATAAAAATTCGCAATTTCAAACTGCGAATACGTGCATAGAGCCAGAATTTGGCTCTAAAATATCACTCAAGCGACGAATTTGGAATGTTTTGAAAACTACAGGGAGGGATTGCGCAAAATGTAAACCATAGCTGCTTTCAGTAATTTGCATATTTTCGGTAAAAAATTCGTAATTTCAAACTGCGAATACGTGCAGAGAGCCAAAATTTTGCTCCAAAAAATAACTCAAGCGTCGAATTTGGGATGTTTGTGATATTTTGAAAACTGCTGGGAGGGGTTGGGCAGAATGTGATCCATCGCCGCTTTCAATAATTGGCATATTTTCGGTATAAAATGTCGTAATTTCAAACTGCGAATACGTGCAAAGAGCCAGAATTTGGCTCCAAAATATAGCTCAAGGGTCGAATTTGGGATGTTTGGAATATTTTGAAGACTACAGGGAGGGTTTGGGCAACATGTGACCCATCGCTGCTCTCAGAATTTCGCAATAAAATCCTCAAATTTTGTATAATAGTGACTTTTTTCACGTTTTTCATGTACTTCGATATTACGTAAATATATTCATTTTTACCAATATTTCGATACTATTTCATGTAGTATCACGATATGTGATTTGGCCTTAATATCACAGAATTTCGCATAATATTGCATTTTAAAATTAGTAATTTCGAACTGCGAATACGTGCAGAGAGCCAGAATTTGGCTCCAAATTTTGGCTCAAGCGTCGAACTTGGGATGTTTGCGATGTTTTGAAAACTGCAGGGAGGGTTTGGCTAAAATGTGTTCCATCGCCGCATTCAGCAACTGGCATATTTTCGGCATAAAAATTCGTAATTTCATACTGCGAATACGTGCAGAGAGCCAGAATTTGGCTCCAAAATATGGCTCAAGCGCTGAATTTGCGATGTTTGGGATATTTCAAAAACTGCAGGGTGGGTTTAGGCAAAATGTAATCCATCGCCGCTATAAGTAATTGGCATATTTTCGGTATAAAGTACGTAATTTATGTACTTTATAATACATAAATTTATAATCACATGTACGTAATACATGTGATTATAATAGTTTTTACCATCTGTGAAGAAAATGTCTGTAACCATTTGTTAATCCATTTTTTTTTCTGCCTGCCTGCCTGCCTGCCTGCCTGCCTGCCTGCCTGCTAAAACTTGTCCACTCAATATGCTGTTGAATATCAATCTCCAGTGTTCACTTACCGTTAATTCATACAATATTAAACAAATGAACTCATTAACAAATCTTTAAACATTTTCAACACTTACATTTTTTCTAACATGAATCACAGTAACTAATATACTTAACTCAGTCACAAACACTTTTCTTATTCCTTCCTAAACCCCTCACTATATATAACCTATCTCAAAAAATTAAGTTTAAATACCTAACTGCCAGCCCTCCCTTCCCCCCGCCCCCCATCAACCCAGGATGACCCACGGTAGCTCCTCTAGACCCCCCTACCAACAACCTCCCCCCAACGGTGGCCGCCATATCCCTACCCCGATTCAACCTCTGTGTTACCACCCCCCCTCCAATCCTTCCCGTCAAACAGAGAAAATGGCGGCGATAACGCTCTATTACCCAGCCAAACCGTTCGCCTCATTTGGACATACAACAGTAAATAATAATTATTACACCCGTTTAAACATTCACATGTCAGTCAGTTAGCCTAAATTCTCCTCTATTCATTCAGTCATGACACTGCTTCACTGGACTGCAACCTCATCGAATAACGCTGCCATTTATTTCTAACTGTCAACACAAACTCACAATTTTACATGTCAATCATTGCAATTGTTTATAAATAGACACTAACTTACCCTGCTTGCTCCGAGGTATAAATACAGGTGCCAAATTTTATTCAGAAGGTAACTCCAGCGTGGCCTAGTCGGATAGAACATGTTCCTAATCCGGATAGACCTGCGTTCGAGCCTGTCGCAACGGATGCAACTACAGGGAACAGATAGAGTTCTGTGATGTCCTCTCCTGTAGGAGCATCAGTTTCGATAGATTCTCTGGATGGCCGAAGATTGATTGACTGATCCCTTGGAATGTGGGGAAGGGTTGAAATCCGGGGGCCCACGGACGGATACCTGGATCCACTGACCTCGGGCAGGGCTTTCAATTCACCTGGATTTCAGGTGGGGAGAAGGGAGGCAATTTGGGTCGACACAAATGGCTTCCTGGACCCAGAACTCCATGGATACACGTGTCCGTGTATCCTTGGATACATGTCCGTGTATCACAGACAAGATAATCACACGGATTGATCACACGGATACATTTCCGTGTGATCCGTGAATCCGTGTGATATGGGATTCGAACCTAGGTGGGTGGGGATAAGGATAAGGGAGGCAATTTGAGGGGACACAAATGGCTTCCTGGACCCCAGAACCCCATGGATAACCCTAAACATAATACGGTTACGAAATCCCATAAGATAAGATACACGGACATACATAAGATACACGGAAATCCCTAAGATACACGGATAGGTTCGTGTGACAGGTAACAGGGGGGCGGAAGAGAGGGAGGGAGGGAAGAAGGGAGAGATGGAGGGAATTCAATTTCAATTATCAATTTTATTAATTACAATTAAACTTATTATTATTAATTAAATTAAACTCAATTTAATTGGAGTTAAAAATCTATAGGTCTTATACATATGATAAATGATAAATTTAAATGATAAATTAATTTAAATTTAAATTAAATTTATTTTAATTTATTTTATTTAAATTTTATTTAAATTTATTTATTTAAATTTATTTATTAAATTTATTATAAATTTAATTTAAATAAAGTCTTAATTTAAATGAGTTTAAATCTAGGGAGGGAAGGAGGGAGGTTTATTTTCTGTTGTTAGGTTACTCTAACCAAATGTAGGTTTAACCAACCTAACCAACCTAAACTAACCTAACCAAATATAACCAACCTTATTTTAAAGTTCATAAACCTTTATAACATTTTTGTAAACTAAATTAATTTAATTAATGTAATAAATTAATGTATATTAAAAAATTTAATTTTAAAAAATAAACTATATTAAATAAAAGATAAACTTGTTCCTCGTTCCTCCCTTTTATAACCCTTTGATAACTATAGGTTAAAAATAATAAGGACATTAACTCCATTAGGCAGTTTAGTTTACATTAATTTTTCATTACTTATTAATTACATTAATTAATTAATTACATTATTATTACATACAGTTTACATTAATTAGTTAGTTTAGGTTACAGGTTAGGTTAGGTTTAGGTTTAGGTTAGGTTGGGAAATAAGTCAGTGCTTTAAACAACCAACAGCTAAAAGGACAGACTCCAAGATTTAATGCTCTGGATAGTGCATTAATGTGCATTAAATTATTAAATTAAATTAAATTTTTAAATTTTTAAATTATTAGCATTAAAGCATGAATTAGATCTATTTGTGTACTCACACATAGGTGAGTACACATAAATGAATGATTTGTTCCTTCTCGTCTCACAATCGGGGATTCAAGGGTTCGAATCCCAGTCGGACAGGTTTGTATTTGTTGGTAGCGTTTCCTTTCACCCAATGCCTCTATTCACCTAGAAGTAAATAGTGAGTTACTTGCATCCTGGTGAGTGAGTGAGGGTTAGTCACTAGTTGGACCTTGTGGGGGTAGGTGTTATAAGCCTAACATATGTATATATAAACTGCTTGTTCCACGACTCAGTGATTTTACATGTGTTGACTAAATGAAGCCTAAGAGAGCATATCTAAGACCTAAAATTTGGCCATTTTAGATTATTTTTTCTTCTAAATTATTTGAATTTATGCCATGGCCATTTATGCTTAGAAGAGATTTGCTTAGGTTCTTTAATTACCGGTAGGTTGGTGGCATTTGCATGCAATTTGTGCGAGATGAATAGCATCCCAACATTTCCATTTTGGAGAAACACTCCATTTGTTGTTGGTTTGACTAAATAGTTGCTATATGCACTATCATTAATGGAGAATTGGCTGGTATGTGTGAGTAAACTCCATTATGCAGTTTTAGGTTAGTTTGGGTTACAGGTTAGGTTAGGTTTTAGGTGACGGTGTTCAGGTTTGATTAGGTGACAGGTTGATGATTAGATGACACACACAACCCTGTGTGTGTACTTACCTAGTTACTCACCTAGTTGTGTCTGCAGGATCGAGCAATGACTCTTGGATCCCGCCTTTCGGTTGTTTACAGCAATGACTCCTGTCCCATTTCCCTATCATACCTGGTTTTAAAATTATAAATATATTTGCTTCCACAACCTGTTCCTGAAGTGCATTCCATTTTCCCACTACTCTCACGCAGAAAGAAAACTTCCTAACATCTCTGTGACTCATCTGAGTTTCAAGCTTCCATCCATGTCCCCTCGTTATGTTACTATTCCGTGTGAACATTTCGTCTATGTCCACTCTGTCAATCCCTCTGAGTATCTTATACGTTCCTGTCATGTCCCCCCTCTCCCTTCTTCTTTCTAGTGTCGTAAGGCACAGTTCCCTCAGGCGCTCCTCATACCCCATCCCTCGTAGCTCTGGGACGAGTCTCGTTGCAAACCTCTGAACCTTTTCCAGTTTCATACTATGCTTCATCAGATAGGGACTCCATGATGAGGCGGCATACTCTAAGACTGGCCTCACGTAGGCAGTGTAAAGCGCCCTAAATGCCTCCTTACTTAGGTTTCTGAATGATGTTCTAACTTTTGCCAGTGTAGAGTACGCTGCTGTCGTTATCCTATTTATATGTGCCTCAGGAGATAGATTAGGTGTTACGTCCACCCCCAGGTCTCTTTCGCGCGTCGTCACAGGTAGGCTGTTCCCCTTCATCGTGTACTGTCCCTTTGGTCTCCTATCTCCTAGTCCCATTTCCATAACTTTACATTTGCACGTGTTGAATTCCAGTAGCCATTTCTCTGACCATCTCTGCAACATGTTCAGGTCCTCTTGGAGGATCCTGCAATCCTCATCTGTCACTACTCTTCTCAACTTTGCGTCATCCGCAAACATCGACATGTAGGACTCTAGGCCTGTAAACATGTCGTTAACATATACAAGAAATAGAATTGGTCCCAGCACCGATTCTTGTGGTACTCCACTTGTTACTGTTCGCAAGTCCGACTTCTCGCCCTATACCATAACTCTTTGGCTCCTTCCTGTTAGGTAGTTCCGTATCAATGCCTGGACCTTTCCCCCCACCCCCGCCTGCCTCTTGAGCTTCCCCCCCCCCCTCAATATGCTGTTGAATATCAATCTCCAATGTTCACTTACCGTTAATTCATACAATATTAAACAAATGAAGTCATTAACAAATCTTTAAACAATATGCTGTTGAATACCCAGCCAAACCGTTCTTCTCATTTGGACATACAACAGTAAATATTAATTATTACACCCGTTTAGGGTGTAATAATTAAACCCATTCACATGTCAGACAATCAGACATTCACATGTCAGTCAGTTAGCCTAAATTCTCCTAAATTCTCCTCCTATATCGACGTTTCAGCCGGAATAGAGCGGTTTTACGTGTACATCTTCCATCGGTAATATAAACGGAAAATCAGGAACATTTTAGTTCATTCTAATGAAAACACGTTGTTTTTTTATCATTTGTATTGGAAACAACATTGTCATATGTCTTTTCTTGGATCTAAATAATACGAAACCTCGCTTTATGATTCGAAGTTAAAATCCTCAAATTTGGTATATTAGTGACTTTTTTCATGTTTTTCATGTAGTTTTATATTACGTAAATATATTCATTTTTACCATTATTTCGATACTATTTCATGTAGTATCACGATATGAGATTTGCCCTTCAAATCTAAGAACTTCGTATAATATTGCATTTTAAGCAAGTTTTCTTGCATTTTGTTTCGTACTAAAAATCATCGAATTTAGTAATATTTTGACGTTTATCATCTCCCTTTTCCTTTATGTGATATAAACAAAAAATCATCGAATTAGGCAATATTTTGCTGTTTTTCTACGTTTTTGTGAATTTTCAGTTTATTGTTATCAATTCATTAAATATACGATAAAAATGATGCAAACATATAATTGATAAGAAATTAACCTTAAATACTTCATTTTCAATCAACTATTTGTTTCTCGTTAAAATACTCAGTAAGATATTAAAAAGGGGAGGAGTTTTATTGCATATATCGACGTTTCAACCGGATTAGAGCGGTTTTATGTGTACATCTTCCATCGGTAATATAAACGGAAAATCAGGAACATTTTAGTTAATTCTAATGAAAACACATTGATTTTTATCATTTGTATTGGAAAAAAACATTTTCATATGTCTTTTCTTAGATCTAAATAATACGAAACCTCGCTCTATGATTTGAAGGTAAAATCCTCAAATATTGTAAAATAGTGACTTTCACGTTTTTCATGTAGTGTGATTTTACGTAAATATGTACGTTTTTACCAATATTTCGATACTGTTTGTTGTTTTCTCACGATATGTAATTTGGCCTTCATATCTCAGAATTTCGCAAATTTTGCATTTTTAAGCAAGTTTCTTGCATTTTGTTTTGTGCTAAAAATCATCGAATTTAGCAACATTTTGATGTTTATGTGCAGGGGGGGTTTGGGCAAAATGTGACATATCAAAATGTGACAAAATGTGACAGTATTTACTGAAAATAGATATTTTTTTTATTATATATATTCGAGCCAAATTCTGACTCTATGCACGTATTCGCAGTTTAAAATTACGAATTTTTATACCGAAAACATCGCCTGAAAGCGGCGATGGATCAAATTATTACCAAACCCTCCCTGCAGTTTTCAAAATATCCCAAACATCCCAAATTCTACCCTTGAACCATATTTTCTAGCCAAATTCTGGCTTCTGCACGTACTCCCAGTTTGAAATAACGACTTTTTATACCGAAAATATGCCAATTACTGAGAGCGGCGATAGATCACATTTTGCTTAAATCTACCATTCAGTTTAATGTGTTTTCAGTAGAATTAATAAAATGTTCCTGATTTTCCGTTTTTATTACCGATGGAAGATGTACACGCAAAAACCGCTCTATTCCGGCTGAAACGTCGATATATGCAATAAAAACCGAACTTTTCCCCTTTTCAATATCTTACACAGTATTTTAACGAGAATCAAATAGATGATTGAAAATGAAGTATTTAAGGTTATTATCTAATCAATAATGTGTTTGCATCATTTTAATCGTATATTTATGAATTAATACCAATAAACTGAAAATTCACAAAAACGTGGGAAAACGGCAAAATATTGCCTAATTCGATGATATTTTGTTTAAATCACGTAAAGGAAAAGAGGATTTTTCCACGTTTTTGTGAATTTTCAGTTTATTGTTATTAATTCATTAAATATACGATAAAAATGATGCAAACACATAATTGATTAGAAATAAACTTAAATACTTCATTTTCAATCAACTATTTGTTTCTCGTTAAAATACTGAGTAAGATGTTGAAAAGGGGAGAAGTTCTGTTTTTATTGCATATCGACGTTTCAGCCGGATTAGAGCGGTTTTACGTGTACATCTTCCATCGGTAATAAAAACGGAAAATCAGGAACATTTTATTAATTCTACTGAAAACACATTAAACTGAATGGTAGATTTAAGCAAAATGTGATCTATCGCCGCTCTCAGTAATTGGCATATTTTCGGTATAAAAAGTCGTCATTTCAAACGGAAAATCAGGAACATTTTAGTTAATTCTAATGAAAACACATTGTTTTTTTATTTGTATTGGAAACAACATTGTCATATGTCTTTTATTGGATCTAAATAATACGAAACCTCGCTTTATGATTCGAAGTTAAAATCCTCAAAATTTGTATAATAGTGACTTTTTCACGTTTTTCATGTAGTTCGATATTACGTAAATATATTCATTTTTACTAATATTTCGATACTATTTCATGTAGTATCACGATTTGTGATTTGGCCTTCAAATCTCAGAATTTCACATAATATTGTATTTTAAACATGTTTTCTTGCATTTTGTTTCGTACGAAAAATCATCGAATTTAGCAATATTTTGACGTTTATCATCCCCTTTTCCTTTATGTGATTTAAACAAAATATCAGCGAATTAGGCAATATTTTGTCGTTTTTCCACGTTTTTGTGAATTTTCAGTTTATTGGTATTAATTGAATATATATACGATAAAAATGATGCAAACAAATATTTGATTAGATAATAACCTTAAATACTTCATTTTCAATCATCTATTTGTTTCTCGTTGAAATACTGAGTAAGATATTAAGAAGAGGAGAAATCCGATTTTTATTGCATATATCGACGTTTCAGCTGGAATAAAGCGGTTTTACGTGTACATCTTCCATCAGAATTATACACAAAAAATCAGGAACATTTTAGTTAATTCTAATGAAAACACATTGTTTCTTATCATTTGTATTGGAAACAACATTGTCATATGTCTTTTCTTGGATCTAAATAATACAAAACCTCGCTTTATGATTCGAAGTTAAAATCCTCAAATTTGGTATAATAGCGACTTTTTCACGTTTTTCATGTAGTTTGATATTACGTAAATATATTCATTTTTACCAGTATTTCAATACTATTTCATGTAGTATCACGATATGTGATTTAGCCTTCAAGTCTCAGAATTTCTCAAAATTTTCGAATAATATTGCATTTTAAGCAAGTCTTCTTGCATTTTGTTTCGTACAAAAATCATCGAATTTAGCAATATTTTGACGTTTATAATCCCCCTTTTCCTTTATGTGATTTAAAAAATATCATCGAATTAGGCAATATTTTGCCGTTTTTCCAAGCTGCTGTGAATTTTCAGTTTATTGGTAATAATTCATTAAATATACGAAAAAAATGATGCACACACATAATTGATTAGAAATTAACCTTAAATACTTCATTTTCAATTAACTATTTGTTTGTCGTTAAAATACTGAGAAAGATGTTAAAAAGGGGAGAAGTTCGGTTTTTATTGCATATATCGACGTTTCAGCCGGATTAGAGCAGTTTTACGTGTACTTCTTCCATCGGTATTATAAACGGAAAATCAAGAACATTTTAGTTAATTCTAATGAAAACACATTGATTTTTATCATTTGTATTGGAAACAACATTGTCATATCTCTTTTCTTGGATCTAAATAATACGAAACCTCGCTCTATGATTTGAAGATAAAATCCTCATATATGGTAAAATAGTGACTTTTTTCACGTTTTTCATTTAGTGTGATTTTACGTAAATATATCCGTTTTTACCAATATTTCGATACTACTTTATGTTTTGTCACGATATATAATTTGGCCTTCAAATCTCAGAATTTCGAAAGTGTTGCATTTTAAGCAAGTCTTCTTGCATTTTGTTTCGTACTAAAAATCATCGAATTTAGCAATATTTTGACGTTTATAATCCCCCTTTTCCTTTATGTGATTTAAAAAATATCATCGAATTAGGCAATATTTTGCCGTTTTTCCAAGTTTTTGTGAATTTTCAGTTTATTGGTATTAATTCATTAAATATACGATAAAAATGATGCAAACACATAATTGATTAGAAATTAACCTTAAATACTTCATTTTCAATCAACTATTTGTTTCTCGTTAAAATACTGAGTAAGATGTTGAAAAGGGGAGAAGTTCAGTTTTTATTGCATATATCGACGTTTCAGCCGGATTAGAGCGGTTTTACGTGTACATCTTCCATCGGTAAAATAAACGGAAAATCAGGAACATTTTAGTAATTCTATTCTAATGAAAACACATTGATTTTTCAGTAATTGGCATTTGTATTGGAAACAACATTGTCATATGTCTTTTATTGGATCTAAATAATACGAAACCTCGCTTTATGATTCGAAGTTAAAATCCTCAAATTTGGTATAATAGTGACTTTTTCACGTTTTTCATGTAGTTTGATATTACGTAAATATATTCATTTTTACCAATATTTCGATACTATTTCATGTAGTATCACGATATGTGATTTGGCCTTCAAATCTCAGAATTTCGCATAATATTGTATTTTAAACAAGTTTTCTTGCATTTTGTTTCGTACTAAAAATCATCGAATTTAGCAATATTTTGACGTTTATCATCCCCTTTTCCTTTATGTGATTTAAACAAAATATCATCGAATTAGGCAATATTTTGCCGTTTTTCCACGTTTTTGTGAATTTTCAGTTTATTGGTATTAATTGATTATATATACGATAAAAATGATGCAAACACATAATTGATTAGATAATAACCTTAAATACTTCATTTTCAATCAACTATTTGTTTCTCGTTATAATACTGAGTAAGATATTAAAAAGGGGAGAAGTTCGATTTTTATTGCATATATCGACGTTTCAGCCGGAATAAAGCGGTTTTACGTGTACATCTTCCATCAGTAATATAAACAAAAAATCAGGAACATTTTAGTTAATTCTAATGAAAACACATTGTTTCTTATCATTTGTATTGGAAACAACATTGTCATATGTCTTTTCTTGGATCTAAATAATACGCCTCGCTTTATGATTCGAAGTTAAAATCCTCAAATTTGGTATAATAGTGACTTTTTCACGTTTTTCATGTAGTTTGATATTACGTAAATATATTCATTTTTACCAATATTTCGATACTATTTCATGTAGTATCACGATATGTGATTTAGCCTTCAAATCTCAGAATTTCTCAAAATTTTCGAATAATATGCATTTTAAGCAAGTCTTCTTGCATTTTGTTTCGTACAAAAATCATCGAATTTAGCAATATTTTGACGTTTATAATCCCCCTTTTCCTTTATGTGATTTAAAAAATATCATCGAATTAGGCAATATTTTGCCGTTTTTCCAAGTTTTTGTGAATTTTCAGTTTATTGGTATTAATTCATTAAATATACGATGAAAATGATGCAAACACATAATTGATTAGAAATTAACCTTAAATACTTCATTTTCAATTAACTATTTGTTTGTCGTTAAAATACTGAGTAAGATGTTGAAAAGGGGAAAGTTCGGTTTTTATTGCATATATCGACGTTTCAGCCGGATTAGAGCGGTTTTACGTGTACTTCTTCCATCGGTAATATAAACGGAAAATCAAGAACATTTTAGTTAATTCTAATGAAAACACATTGATTTTTATCATTTGTATTGGAAACAACATTGTCATATCTCTTTTCTTGGATCTAAATAATACGAAACCTCGCTCTATGATTTGAAGTTAAAATCCTCAAATATGGTAAAATAGTGACTTTTTTCACGTTTTTCATTTAGTGTGATTTTACGTAAATATATCCGTTTTTACCAATATTTCGATACTACTTCATGTTTTGTCACGATATATAATTTGGCCTTCAAATCTCAGAATTTCGAAAGTGTTGCATTTTAAGCAAGTTTTCTTGCATTTTGTTTCGTACTAAAAATCATCGAATTTAGCAATATTTTGACGTTTATAATCCCCCTTTTCCTTTATGTGATTTAAAAAAATATCATCGAATTAGGCAATATTTTGCCGTTTTTCCAAGTTTTGTGAATTTTCAGTGTATTGGTATTAATTCATTAAATATACGATAAAAATGATGCAAACACATAGTTGATTAGAAATTAACCTTAAATATTTCATTTTCAATCAACTATTTGTTTCTCGTTAAAATACTGAGTAAGATATTGAAAAGGGGAGAAGTTCAGTTTTTATTGCATATATCGACGTTTCAGCCGGATTAGAGCGGTTTTACGTGTACATCTTCCATCGGTAAAATAAACGGAAAATCAGGAACATTTTAGTTAATTCTAATGAAAACACATTGTTTTTTTATTTGTATTGGAAACAACATTGTCATATGTCTTTTATTGGATCTAAATAATACGAAACCTCGCTTTATGATTCGAAGTTAAAATTCTCAAATTTGGTTAATAGTATCTTTTCACGTTTTTCATGTAGTTTGATATTACGTAAATATATTCATTTTTACCAATATTTCGATACTATTTCATGTAGTATCACGATATGTGATTTGGCCTTCCAATCTCATAATTTCGCATAATATTGTATATTAAACAAGTTTTCTTGCATTTTGTTTCGTACTAAAAATCATCGAATTTAGCAATATTTTGACGTTTATCATCCCTTTTTCCTTACGTGATTTAAACAAAATATCATCAAATTAGGCAATATTTTGCCGTTTTTCCACGTTTTTGTGAATTATCAGTTTATTGGTATTATTTCATTATATAAACGATAAAAATGATGCAAACACATAATTGATTAGATAATAACCTTAAATATTTCATTTTCAATCAACTATTTGTTTCTCGTTATAATACTGAGTAAGATATTTAAAAGGGGAGAAGTTCTGTTTTTATTGCATATATCGACGTTTCAGCCGGAATAAAGCGGTTTTACGTGAACATCTTCCATCAGTAATATAAACCGGAAAATCAGGAACATTTTATTTAATTCTAATGAAAACACATTGTTTCTTATCATTTGTATTGGAAACAACATTGTCATATGTCTTTTCTTGGATCTAAATAATACGCTCTATGATTCGAAGTTAAAATCCATATATTTGGTATAATAGTGACTTTTTCACGTTTTTCATGTAGTTTGATATTACGTAAATATATTTATTTTTACCAATATTTCGATACTATTTCATGTAGTATCACGATATGTGATTTAGCCTTCAAATCTCAGAATTTCTCAAAATAATGCATTTTAATCAAGTTTTCTTGCACTTTGTTTCGTACTAAAAATCATCGAATTTAGTAATGTTTTGACGTTTATCATCAACCTTTTCCTTTATGTGATATAAACAAAATATCATCGAATTAGACAAAATTTTGCTGTTTTTCCACGTTTTTGTGAATTTTCAGTTCATTGTTATTAATTCATTATATGTACGATGAAAATGATGCAAACACATAATTGATTAGAAATTAACCTGAAATACTTCATTTTCAATCAACTATTTGTTTCTCGTTAAAATACTGAGTAAGATGTTGAAAAGAGGAAAGTTGGGTTTTTATTACATATATCGACGTTTCAGCCGGATTAGAGCGGTTTTACGTGGACATCTTCCAACGGTAATATAAACGGAAAATCAAGAACATTTTAGTTAATTCTATTGAAAACACATTGTTTTTTTTATCATTTGTATTGGAAACAACATTGTCATATGTCTTTTCTTGGATCAAAATAATACGAAACCTCGCTCTATGATTTGAAGTTAAAATCTTCAAATATAGTAAAATAGTGACTTTTTTCACGTTTTTCATGTAGTTTGATATTACGTAAATATATTCATTTTTACTAATATTTCGATACTATTTCATAAATTATCACGATATGTGATTTGGCCCTCAAATCACAGAATTTCGCATAATATTGCATTTCAGGCAAGTTTTCTTGCATTTTGTTTCGTACTAAAAATCATCGAATTTAGCAATATTTTGACGTTTATCATCCCCTTTTCCTTTATGTGATTTAAACAAAATATATTCGATTTAGGCAATATTTTGCTGTTTTTCCACGGTTTGTGAATTTTCAGTTAATTGGTATTAATTCATTAAATATACGATAAAAATGATGCAAACACATAATTGATTAGAAATTAACCTTAAATACTTCATTTTCAATCAACTGTTTCTCGTTAAAATACTGAGTAAGATGTTGAAAAGGGGAGAAGTTCGGTTTTTATTGCATATATCGACGTTTCCGCCGGATTAGCGTGGTTTTACGTGTACATCTTCCATCAGTAATATAAACGGAAAATCAGGAACATTTTAGTTAATTCTAATGAAAACACATTGTTTTTTTATTTGTATTGGAAACAACATTGTCATATGTCTTTTATTGGATCTAAATAATACGAAACCTCGCTTTATGATTCGAAGTTAAAATTCTCACGTATATTACGTAAATATATTCATTTTTACTAATATTTCGATACTATTTCATGTAGTATCACGATATGTGATTTGGCCTTCAAATCTCATAATTTCGCATAATATTGTATATTAAACAAGTTTTCTTGCATTTTGTTTCGTACTAAAAATCATCGAATTTAGCAATATATTGACGTTTATCATCCCCTTTCCCTTTACGTGATTTAAACAAAATATCATCAAATTAGGCAATATTTTGCCGTTTTTCCACGTTTTTGTGAATTATCAGTTTATTGGTATTATTGCATTATATAAACGATAACAATGATGCAAACACATAATTGATTAGATAATAACCTTAAATATTTCATTTTCAATCAACTATTTGTTTCTCGTTATAATACTGAGTAAGATATTGAAAAGGGGAGAAGTTCTGTTTTTATTGCATATATCGACGTTTCAGCCGGAATAAAGCGGTTTTACGTGAACATCTTCCATCAGTAATATAAACCGGAAAATCAGGAACATTTTATTTAATTCTAATGAAAACACATTGTTTCTTATCATTTGTATTGGAAACAACATTGTCATATGTCTTTTCTTGGATCTAAATAATACGCTCTATGATTCGAAGTTAAAATCCATATATTTGGTATAATAGTGACTTTTTCACGTTTTTCATGTAGTTTGATATTACGTAAATATATTTATTTTTACCAATATTTCGATACTATTTCATGTAGTATCAAGATATGTGATTTAGCCTTCAAATCTCAGAATTTCGCATAATAATGCATTTTAAGCAACTTTTCTTGCATTTTGTTTCGTACTAAAAATCATCGAATTTAGTAATATTTTGACGTTTATCATCAAC
Organism: Procambarus clarkii; assembly: GCF_020424385.1. Classification (NCBI taxonomy): domain Eukaryota; kingdom Metazoa; phylum Arthropoda; class Malacostraca; order Decapoda; family Cambaridae; genus Procambarus; species Procambarus clarkii. Next base: position 90,968 of record NW_025572547.1, on the reverse strand, counting down.
CTTTTCCTTTATGTGATATAAACAAAATATCATCGAATTAGGAAAAATTTTGCTGTTTTTCAACGTTTTTGTGAATTTTCAGTTCATTGTTAATAATTCATTATATGTACGATAAAAATGATGCAAACACATACTTGATTAGAAATTAACCTTAAATACTTCATTTTCAATCAACTATTTGTTTCTCGTTAAAATACTGAGAAAGATGTTGCAAAGGGGAAAGTTCGGTTTTTATTGCATATATCGACGTTTCCGCCGGATTATAGCGGTTTTTCGTGGACATCTTCCAACGGTAATATAAACGGAAAATCAAGAACATTTTAGTTAATTCTATTGAAAACACATTGTTTTTTTATCATTTGTATTGGAAAAACATTGTCATATGTCTTTTCTTGGATCAAAATAATACGAAACCTCGCTCTATGATTTGAAGTTAAAATCTTCAAATATAGTAAAATAGTGACTTTTTTCACGTTTTTCATGTAGTTTGATATTACGTAAATATATTCATTTTTACTAATATTTCGATACTATTTCATGTATTATCACGATATGTGATTTGGCCTTCAAATCACAGAATTTCGCATAATATTGCATTTCAGGCAAGTTTTCTTGCATTTTGTTTCGTACTAAAAATCATCGAATTTAGCAATATTTTGACGTTTATCATCCCCTTTTCCTTTATGTGATTTAAACAAAATATATTCGATTTAGGCAATATTTTGTCGTTTTTCCACGTTTTTGTGAATTTTCAGTTTATTGGTATTAATTCATTATATATACGATAAAAATGATGCAAACACATAATTTATTAGAAATTAACCTTAAATACTTCATTTTCAATCAACTATTTGTTTCTCGTTAAAATACTGAGTAAGATGTTGAAAAGGGGAGAAGTTCGGATTTAATTGCATATATCGACGTTTCAGCCTGATTAGAGCGGTTTTACGTGTACATCTTCCATCGGTAATATAAACGGAAAATCAGGAACATTTTAGTTAATTCTAATGAAAACACATTGATTTTATCATTTGTATTGGAACAACATTGTCATATGTCTTTTCTTGGATCTAAATAATACGAAATCTCGCTCTATGATTTTAAGTTAAAATCCTCATATATGGTAAAATAGTGATTTTTTTCACGTTTTTCATGTGTGTGATTTTACGTAAATATATTCGTTTTTACCAATTTTTCGATACTACTTCATGTTTTGTCACGATATGTAATTTGGCTTCAAATCTCAGAATTTCGCAAATGTTGCATTTTAAGAAAGTTTCTTGCATTTTGTTTCGTACTAAAAATCATCGAATTTAGCAATATTTTGACGTTTATCATCCCCTTTTACTTTACGTGATTTAAACAAAATATCATCGAATTAGGCAATATTTTGCTGTTTTACCACGTTTTTGTGAATTTTCTGTTTATTGTTATTAATTCATTATTATTTCATTAAATATTATCATATTCATTAAATATTTCGATACTATCACGATATGTGATATAGCCTTCAAATCTCAGAATTTCTCAAAATAATGCATTTTAATCAAGTTTTCTTGCACTTTGTTTCGTACTAAAAATCATCGAATTTAGTATTATTTTGACGTTTATCATCAACCATTTCGTTTATGTGATATAAACAAAATATCATCGAATTAGACAAAATTTTGCTGTTTTTCCACGTTTTTGTGAATTTTCAGTTCATTGTTATTAATTCATTATATGTACGATGAAAATGATGCAAACACATAATTGATTAGAAATTAACCTTAAATAATTCATTTTCAATCAACTATTTGTTTCTCGTTAAAATACTGAGTAAGATGTTGAAAAGGGGAAAGTTGGGTTTTTATTACATATATCGACGTTTCAGCCGGATTAGAGCGGTTTTACGTGGACATCTTCCAACGGTAATATAAACGGAAAATCAAGAACATTTTAGTTAATTCTATTGAAAACACATTGTTTTTTTTTATCATTTGTATTGGAAACAACATTGTCATATGTCTTTTCTTGGATCAAAATAATACGAAACCTCGCTCTATGATTTGAAGTTAAAATCTTCAAATATAGTAAAATAGTGACTTTTTTCACGTTTTTCATGTAGTTTGATATTACGTAAATATATTCATTTTTACTAATATTTCGATACTATTTCATGTATTATCACGATATGTGATTTGGCCTTCAAAACACAGAATTTCGGATAATATTGCATTTCAGGCAAGTTTTCTTGCATTTTGTTTCGTACTAAAAATCATCGAATTTAGCAATATTTTGACGTTTATCATCCCCTTTTCCTTTACGAGATTTAAACAAAATATCATAGAATTTGGTAATATTTTGCCATTTTTCCACGTTTTTGTGAATTTTCAGTTTATTGGTATTAATTCATTATATATACTGTAAAAATGATGCAAACACATAATTGATTAGATAATAACCTTAAATACTTCATTTTCAATCAACTATTTGTTGCTCGATAAAATACTGAGTAAGATATTGAAATGGGGAGAAGTTCGGTTTTTATTGCATATATCGACGTTTCAGCCGGATTAGAGCGGTTTTACGTGTACATCTTCCATCGGTAATATAAACGGAAAATCAGGAACATTTTAGTTAATTCTAATGAAAACACATTGATTTTTATCATTTGTATTGGAATCAACATTGTCATATGTCTTTTATTGGATCAAAATAATATGAAACCTCGCTTTATGATTCGAAGTTAAAATCCTCAAATTTTGTATAATAGTGACTTTTTTCACCTTTTTCATGTAGTTCGATATTACGTAAATATATTCGTTTTTACCAATATTTCGATACTATTTCATGTAGTATCACGATATGTGATTTGGCCTTCAAATCACAGAATTTCGCATAATATTGCATTTTAAGCAAGTTTTCTTGCATTTTGTTTCTTACTAAAAATCATCGAATTTAGTAATATTTTGACGTTTATCATCCCCCTTTTCCTTTATGTGATTTAAACAAAATATCATCGAATTAGGCAATATTTTGCTGTTTTCCACGTTTTTGTGAATTTTCAGTTTATTGGTATTAATTCATTAAATATACGATAAAAATTATGCAAACACATAATTGATTAGAAATTAACCTTAAATACTTCATTTTCAATCAACTATTTGTTTTCTCGTTAAAATACTGAATAAGATGTTGAAAAGGGGAGAAGTTCAGTTTTTATTGCATATATCGACGTTTCAGCCGGATTAGAGCGGTTTTACGTGTACTTCTTCCATCGGTAATATAAACGGAAAATCAGGAACATTTTAGTTAATTCTAATGAAAACACATTGTTTTTTTATTTGTATTGGAAACAACATTGTCGTATGTCTTTTATTGGATCTAAATAATACGAAACCTCGCTTTATGATTCGAAGTTAAAATTCTCAAATTTTGTATAATAGTGACTTTTTTCACCTTTTTCATGTAGTTCGATATTACGTAAATATATACATTTTTACCAATATTTCGATACTATTTCATGTAGTATCACGATATGTGATTTGGCCTTCAAATCTCATAATTTCGCATAATATTGTATATTAAACAAGTTTTCTTGCATTTTGTTTCGTACTAAAAATCATCGAATTTAGCAATATTTTGACGTTTATCATCCCCTTTTCCTTACGTGATTTAAACAAAATATCATCAAATTAGGCAATATTTTGCCGTTTTTCCACGTTTTTGTGAATTATCAGTTTATTGGTATTATTTCATTATATAAACGATAAAAATGATGCAAACACATAATTGATTAGATAATAACCTTAAATATTTTATTTTCAATCAATTATTTGTTTCTCGTTATAATACTGAGTAAGATATTGAAAAGGGGAGAAGTTCTGTTTTTATTGCATATATCGACGTTTCAGCCGGAATAAAGCGGTTTTACGTGAACATCTTCCATCAGTAATATAAACTGGAAAATCAGGAACATTTTATTTAATTCTAATGAAAACACATTGTTTCTTATCATTTGTATTGGAAACAACATTGTCATATGTCTTTTCTTGGATCTAAATAATACGCTCTATGATTCGAAGTTAAAATCCATATATTTGGTATAATAGTGACTTTTTCACGTTTTTCATGTAGTTTGATATTACGTAAATATATTTATTTTTACCAATATTTCGATACAATTTCATGTAGTATCACGATATGTGATTTAGCCTTCAAATCTCAGAATTTCGCATAATAATGCATTTTAAGCAACTTTTCTTGCATTTTGTTTCGTACTAAAAATCATCGAATTTAGTAATATTTTGACGTTTATCATCAACCTTTTCCTTTATGTGATATAAACAAAATATCATCGAATTAGGCAAAATTTTGCTGTTTTTCAACGTTTTTGTGAATTTTCAGTTCATTGTTATTAATTCATTATATGTACGATAAAAATGCAAACACATACTTGATTAGAAATTAACCTTAAATACTTCATTTTCAATCAACTATTTGTTTCTCGTTAAAATACTGAGAAAGATGTTGCAAAGGGGAAAGTTCGGTTTTTATTGCATATATCGACGTTTCAGCCGGATTAGAGCGGTTTTTCGTGGACATCTTCCAACGGTAATATAAACGGAAAATCAAGAACATTTTAGTTAATTTTATTGAAAACACATTGTTTTTTTATCATTTGTATTGGAAAAACATTGTCATATGTCTTTTCTTGGATCAAAATAATACGAAACCTCGCTCTATGATTTGAAGTTAAAATCTTCAAATATAGTAAAATAGTGACTTTTTTCACGTTTTTCATGTAGTTTGATATTACGTAAATATATTCATTTTTACTAATATTTCGATACTATTTCATGTATTATCACGATATGTGATTTGGCTTTCAAATCACAGATTTTCGCATAATATTGCATTTCAGGCAAGTTTTCTTGCATTTTGTTTCGTACTAAAAATCATCGAATTTAGCAATATTTTGACGTTTATCATCCCCCTTTTCCTTTATGTGATTTAAACAAAATATATTCGATTTAGGCAATATTTTGCCGTTTTTCCACGTTTTTGTGAATTTTCAGTTTATTGGTATTAATTCATTATATATACGATAAAAATGATGCAAACACATAATTGATTAGATAATAACCTTAAATACTTTATTTTCAATCAACATTTGTTCAACATTCAATATTTGTTTCTCGTTAAAATACTGAGTAAAATATTAAAAAGGGGAGAAGTTCTTTTTTTATTGCATATATCGACGTTTCTGCCGGAATAGAGCGGTTTTCGTGTACATCTTCCATCGGTAATATAAACGGAAAATCAGGAACATTTTAGTTAATTCTAATGAAAACACATTGATTTTATCATTTGTATTGGAACAACATTGTCATATGTCTTTTCTTGGATCTAAATAATACGAAATCTCGCTCTATGATTTTAAGTTAAAATCCTCATATATGGTAAAATAGTGATTTTTGTCACGTTTTTCATGTAGTGTGATTTTACGTAAATATATTCGTTTTTACCAATATTTCGATACTACTTCATGTTTAGTCACGATATGTAATTTGGCTTCAAATCTCAGAATTTCGCAAATGTTGCATTTTAAGAAAGTTTCTTGCATTTTGTTTCGTACTAAAAATCATCGAATTTAGCAATATTTTGACGTTTATCATCCCCTTTTACTTTACGTGATTTAAACAAAATATCATCGAATTAGGCAATATTTTGCCGTTTTACCACGTTTTTGTGAATTTTCTGTTTATTGTTATTAATTCATTATTATTTCATTAAATATTATCATATTCATTAAATATTTCGATACTATCACGATATGTGATATAGCCTTCAAATCTCAGAATTTCTCAAAATAATGCATTTTAATCAAGTTTTCTTGCATTTTGTTTCGTACGAAAAATCATCGAATTTAGCAATATTTTGACGTTTATCATCCCCTTTTCCTTTCTTTGATTTAAACAAAATATCATCGAATTAGGCAATATTTTGCCGTTTTTCCACGTTTTTGTGAATTTTCAGTCTATGGGTATTAATTCATTATATATACGATAAAAATGATGCAAACACATAATTGATTAGATAATAACCTTAAATACTTCATTTTCAATCAACTATTTCTTTCTCGTTAAAATACTGAGTAAGATGTTGAAAAGGGGAAAGTTGGGTTTTTATTGCATATATCGACGTTTCAGCCGGATTAGAGCGGTTTTACGTGGACATCTTCCAACGGTAATATAAACGGAAATTCAAGAACATTTTAGTTAATTCTATTGAAAACACATTGTTTTTTTATCATTTGTATTGGAAACAACATTGTCATATGTCTTTTCTTGGATCAAAATAATACGAAACCTCGCTCTATGATTTGAAGTGAAAATCTTCAAATATGGTAAAATAGTGACTTTTTTCACGTTTTTTATGTAGTTTGATATTACGTAAATATATTCATTTTTATCAATATTTCGATACTATTTCATGTATTATCACGATATGTGATTTGGCTTTCAAATCACAGATTTTCGCATAATATTGCATTTCAGGCAAGTTTTCTTGCATTTTGTTTCGTACTAAAAATCATCGAATTTAGCAATATTTTGACGTTTATCATCCCCCTTTTCCTTTATGTGATTTAAACAAAATATATTCGATTTAGGCAATATTTTGCCGTTTTTCCACGTTTTTGTGAATTTTCAGTTTATTGGTATTAATTCATTCTATATACGATAAAAATGATGCAAACACATAATTGATTAGATAATAACCTTAAATACTTTATTTTCAATCAACATTTGTTCAACATTCAATATTTGTTTCTCGTTAAAATACTGAGTAAAATATTAAAAAGGGGAGAAGTTCTTTTTTTATTGCATATATCGACGTTTCTGCCGGAATAGAGCGGTTTTCGTGTACATCTTCCATCGGTAATATAAACAGAAAATCAGGAACATTTTAGTTAATTCTAATGAAAACACATTGATTTTATCATTTGTATTGGAACAACATTGTCATATGTCTTTTCTTGGATCTAAATAATACGAAATCTCGCTCTATGATTTTAAGTTAAAATCCTCATATATGGTAAAATATTGATTTTTGTCACGTTTTTCATGTAGTGTGATTTTACGTAAATATATTCGTTTTTACCAATATTTCGATACTACTTCATGTTTAGTCACGATATGTAATTTGGCTTCAAATCTCAGAATTTCGCAAATGTTGCATTTTAAGAAAGTTTCTTGCATTTTGTTTCGTACTAAAAATCATCGAATTTAGCAATATTTTGACGTTTATCATCCCCTTTTACTTTACGTGATTTAAACAAAATATCATCGAATTAGGCAATATTTTGCTGTTTTACCACGTTTTTGTGAATTTTCTGTTTATTGTTATTAATTCATTATTATTTCATTAAATATTATCATATTCATTAAATATTTCGATACTATCACGATATGTGATATAGCCTTCAAAAATCAGAATTTCTCAAAATAATGCATTTTAATCAAGTTTTCTTGATTAAAATGAAGCATGAAGCTTGATTTTCCGTTTATATTACCGATGGAAGATGCACATGTAAAACCGCTCTAATCCGGCTGAAACGTCGATATATGCAATAAAAACAGAACTTCTTCCCTTTTTAACATCTTACTCAGTATTTTAACGAGAAACAAATAGTTGATTGAAAATGAAGTATTTAAGGTTAATTTCTAATCAAGTATGTGTTTGCATAATTTTTATCGTACATATAATGAATTAATAACAATGAACTGAAAATTCACAAAAACGTTGAAAAACAGCAAAATTTTGCCTAATTCGATGATATTTTGTTTATATCACATAAAGGAAAAGGTTGATGATAAACGTCAAAATATTACTAAATTCGATGATTTTTAGTACGAAACAAAATGCAAGAAAAGTTGCTTAAAATGCATTATTATGCGAAATTCTGAGATTTGAAGGCTAAATCACATATCGTGATACTACATGAAATAGTATCGAAATATTGGTAAAAATAAAAATATTTACGTAATATCAAACTACATGAAAAACGTGAAAAAGTCACTATTATACCAAATATATGGATTTTACCTTCGAATCATAGAGCGTATTATTTAGATCCAAGAAAAGACATATGACAATGTTGTTTCCAATACAAATGATAAGAAACAATGTGTTTTCATTATAATTAAATAAAATGTTCCTGATTTTCCGGTTTATATTACTGACGGAAGATGTTCACGTAAAACCGCTTTATTCCGGCTGAAACGTCGATATATGCAATAAAAACAGAACTTCTCCCCTTTTCAATATCTTACTCAGTATTATAACGAGAAACAAATAGTTGATTGAAAATGAAATATTTAAGGTTATTATCTAATCAATTATGTGTTTGCATCATTTTTATCGTTTATATAATGAAATAATACCAATAAACTGATAATTCACAAAAACGTGGAAAAACGACAAAATATTGCCTAAATCGAATATATTTTGTTTAAATCACATAAAGGAAAAGGGGATGATAAACGTCAAAATATTGCTAAATTCGATGATTTTTAGTACGAAACAAATGCAAGAAAACTTGCCTGAAATGCAATATTATGCGAAATTCTGTGATTTGAAGGCCAAATCACATATCGTGATAATACATGAAATAGTATCGAAATATTAGTAAAAATGAATATATTTACGTAATATCAAACTACATGAAAAACGTGAAAAGTCACTATTAACCAAATTTGAGAATTTTAACTTCGAATAATAAAGCGAGGTTTCGTAATATTTAGATCCGATAAAAGACATATGACAATGTTGTTTCCAATACAAATAAAAAAACAATGTGTTTTCATTAGAATTAACTAAAATGTTCCTGATTTTCCGTTTATATTACCGATGGAAGATGTACACGTAAAACCGCTCTAATCCGGCTGAAACGTCGATATATGCAATAAAAACTGAACTTCTCCCCTTTTCAACATCTTACTCAGTATTTTAACGAGAAAACAAATAGTTGATTGAAAATGAAGTATTTAAGGTTAATTTCTAATCAACAATGTGTTTGCATCATTTTTATCGTATATTTAATGAATTAATACCAATACACTGAAAATTCACAGAAACTTGGAAAAACGGCAAAATATTGCCTAATTCGATGATATTTTGTTTAAATCACATAAAGGAAAAGGGGGATGATAAACGTCAAAATATTACTAAATTCGATGATTTTTAGTACGAAACAAAATGCAAGAAAACTTGCTAAAAATGCAATATTATGCGAAATTCTGTGATTTGAAGGCCAAATCACATATCGTGATACTACATGAAATAGTATCGAAATATTGGTAAAAATGAATATATTTACGTAATATCGAACTACATGAAAAAGGTGAAAAAAGTCACTATTATACAAAATTTGAGGATTTTAACTTCGAATCATAAAGCGAGGTTTCATATTATTTAGATCCAATAAAAGACATATGACAATGTTGATTCCAATACAAATGATAAAAATCAATGTGTTTTCATTAGAATTACCTAAAATGTTCCTGATTTTCCGTTTATATTACCAATGGAAGATGTACACGTAAAACCGCTCTAATCCGGCTGAAACGTCGATATATGCAATAAAAACCGAACTACTCCCCTTTTCAATATCTTACTCAGTCTTTTATCGAGCAACAAATAGTTGATTGAAAATGAAGTATTTAAGGTTATTATCTAATCAATTATGTGTTTGCATCATTTTTACAGTATATATAATGAATTAATAACAATAAACTGAAAATTCACAAAAACGTGGAAAAATGGCAAAATATTACCAAATTCTATGATATTTTGTTTAAATCTCGTAAAGGAAAAAGGGATGATAAACGTCAAAATATTGCTAAATTCGATGATTTTTAGTACGAAACAAAATGCAAGAAACTTGCTTAAAATGCAACACTTGCGAAATTCTGAGATTTGAAGGCCAAATTACATATCGTGACAAAACATGAAGTAGTATCGAAATATTGGTAAAAACGAATATATTTACGTAAAATCACACTACATGAAAAACGTGAAAAAAGTCACTATTTTACCATATATGAGGATTTTATCTTTAAATCATAGAGCGAGGTTTCGTATTATTTAGTTCCAAGAAAAGACATATGACAATGTTGATTCCAATACAAATGATAAAAATCAATGTGTTTTCATTAGAATTAACTAAAATGTTCTTGATTTTCCGTTTATAATACCGATGGAAGAAGTACACGTAAAACTGCTCTAATCCGGCTGAAACGTCGATATATGCAATAAATCCGAACTTCTCCCCTTTTCAACATCTTTCTCAGTATTTTAACGACAAACAAATAGTTGATTAAAAATGAAGTATTTAATGTTAATTTCTAATCAATTATGTGTTTGCATCATTTTTTTCGTATATTTAATGAATTATTACCAATAAACTGAAAATTCACAGCAGCTTGGAAAAACGGCAAAATATTGCCTAATTCGATGATATTTTTTTAAATCACATAAAGGAAAAGGGGGATTATAAACGTCAAAATATTGCTAAATTCGATGATTTTTAGTACGAAACAAAATGCAAGAAAACTTGCTTAAAATGCAATATTATTCGAAAATTTTGAAAAAATTCTGAGACTTGAAGGCTAAATCACATATCGTGATACTACATGAAATAGTATTGAAATACTGGTAAAAATGAATATATTTACGTAATATCAAACTACATGAAAAACGTGAAAAAGTCACTATTATACCAAATTTGAGGATTTTAACTTCGAATCATAAAGCGAGGTTTCGTATTATTTAGATCCAAGAAAAGACATATGACAATGTTGTTTCCAATACAAGTGATAAGAAACAATGTGTTTTCATTAGAATTAACTAAAATGTTCCTGATTTTTTGTGTATAATACTGATGGAAGATGTACACGTAAAACCGCTTTATTCCGGCTGAAATGTCGATATATGCAATAAAAATCGAACTTCTCCTCTTCTTAATATCTTACTCAGTATTTCAACGAGAAACAAATAGGTGATTGAAAGTGAAGTATTTAAGGTTATTATCTAATCAATTATGTGTTTGCATCATTTTTATCGTTTATATAATGCAATAATACCAATAAACTGATAATTCACAAAATCGTGGAAAAACGGCAAAATATTGCCTAATTTGATGATATTTTGTTTAAATCACGTAAAGGGAAAGGGGATGATAAACGTCAATATATTGCTAAATTCGATGATTTTTAGTACGAAACAAAATGCAAGAAAACTTGTTTAATATACAATATTATGCGAAATTATGAGATTTGAAGGCCAAATCACATATCGTGATACTACATGAAATAGTATCGAAATATTGGTAAAAATGAATATATTTACGTAATATCAAACTACATGAAAAACGTGAAAAGTCACTATTAACCAAATTTGAGAATTTTAACTTCGAATCATAAAGCGAGGTTTCGTATTATTTAGATCCAATAAAAGACATATGACAATGTTGTTTCCAATACAAATAAAAAAACAATGTGTTTTCATTAGAATTAACTAAAATGTTCCTGATTTTCCGTTTATATTACCGATGGAAGAAGTACACGTAAAACCACTCTAATCCGGCTGAAACGTCGATATATGCAATAAAAACCGAACTTCTCCCCTTTTCAACATCTTACTCAGTATTTTAACGAGAAACAGTTGATTGAAAATGAAGTATTTAAGGTTAATTTCTAATAAATTATGTGTTTGCATCATTTTTATCGTATATTTAATGAATTAATACCAATTAACTGAAAATTCACAAACCGTGGAAAAACAGCAAAATATTGCCTAAATCGAATATATTTTGTTTAAATCACATAAAGGAAAAGGGGATGATAAACGTCAAAATATTGCTAAATTCGATGATTTTTAGTACGAAACAAAATGCAAGAAAAGTTGCTTAAAATGCATTATTATGCGAAATTCTGAGATTTGAAGGCTAAATCACATATCGTGATACTACATGAAATAGTATCGAAATATTGGTAAAAATAAAAATATTTACGTAATATCAAACTACATGAAAAACGTGAAAAAGTCACTATTATACCAAATATATGGATTTTACCTTCGAATCATAGAGCGTATTATTTAGATCCAAGAAAAGACATATGACAATGTTGTTTCCAATACAAATGATAAGAAACAATGTGTTTTCATTATAATTAAATAAAATGTTCCTGATTTTCCGGTTTATATTACTGACGGAAGATGTTCACGTAAAACCGCTTTATTCCGGCTGAAACGTCGATATATGCAATAAAAACAGAACTTCTCCCCTTTTCAATATCTTACTCAGTATTATAACGAGAAACAAATAGTTGATTGAAAATGAAATATTTAAGGTTATTATCTAATCAATTATGTGTTTGCATCATTTTTATCGTTTATATAATGAAATAATACCAATAAACTGATAATTCACAAAAACGTGGAAAAACGACAAAATATTGCCTAAATCGAATATATTTTGTTTAAATCACATAAAGGAAAAGGGGATGATAAACGTCAAAATATTGCTAAATTCGATGATTTTTAGTACGAAACAAAATGCAAGAAAACTTGCCTGAAATGCAATATTATGCGAAATTCTGTGATTTGAAGGCCAAATCACATATCGTGATAATACATGAAATAGTATCGAAATATTAGTAAAAATGAATATATTTACGTAATATCAAACTACATGAAAAACGTGAAAAGTCACTATTAACCAAATTTGAGAATTTTAACTTCGAATAATAAAGCGAGGTTTCGTATTATTTAGATCCGATAAAAGACATATGACAATGTTGTTTCCAATACAAATAAAAAAACAATGTGTTTTCATTAGAATTAACTAAAATGTTCCTGATTTTCCGTTTATATTACCGATGGAAGATGTACACGTAAAACCGCTCTAATCCGGCTGAAACGTCGATATATGCAATAAAAACTGAACTTCTCCCCTTTTCAACATCTTACTCAGTATTTTAACGAGAAAACAAATAGTTGATTGAAAATGAAGTATTTAAGGTTAATTTCTAATCAACAATGTGTTTGCATCATTTTTATCGTATATTTAATGAATTAATACCAATACACTGAAAATTCACAGAAACTTGGAAAAACGGCAAAATATTGCCTAATTCGATGATATTTTGTTTAAATCACATAAAGGAAAAGGGGGATGATAAACGTCAAAATATTACTAAATTCGATGATTTTTAGTACGAAACAAAATGCAAGAAAACTTGCTAAAAATGCAATATTATGCGAAATTCTGTGATTTGAAGGCCAAATCACATATCGTGATACTACATGAAATAGTATCGAAATATTGGTAAAAATGAATATATTTACGTAATATCGAACTACATGAAAAAGGTGAAAAAAGTCACTATTATACAAAATTTGAGGATTTTAACTTCGAATCATAAAGCGAGGTTTCATATTATTTAGATCCAATAAAAGACATATGACAATGTTGATTCCAATACAAATGATAAAAATCAATGTGTTTTCATTAGAATTACCTAAAATGTTCCTGATTTTCCGTTTATATTACCAATGGAAGATGTACACGTAAAACCGCTCTAATCCGGCTGAAACGTCGATATATGCAATAAAAACCGAACTACTCCCCTTTTCAATATCTTACTCAGTCTTTTATCGAGCAACAAATAGTTGATTGAAAATGAAGTATTTAAGGTTATTATCTAATCAATTATGTGTTTGCATCATTTTTACAGTATATATAATGAATTAATAACAATAAACTGAAAATTCACAAAAACGTGGAAAAATGGCAAAATATTACCAAATTCTATGATATTTTGTTTAAATCTCGTAAAGGAAAAAGGGATGATAAACGTCAAAATATTGCTAAATTCGATGATTTTTAGTACGAAACAAAATGCAAGAAACTTGCTTAAAATGCAACACTTGCGAAATTCTGAGATTTGAAGGCCAAATTACATATCGTGACAAAACATGAAGTAGTATCGAAATATTGGTAAAAACGAATATATTTACGTAAAATCACACTACATGAAAAACGTGAAAAAAGTCACTATTTTACCATATATGAGGATTTTATCTTTAAATCATAGAGCGAGGTTTCGTATTATTTAGTTCCAAGAAAAGACATATGACAATGTTGATTCCAATACAAATGATAAAAATCAATGTGTTTTCATTAGAATTAACTAAAATGTTCTTGATTTTCCGTTTATAATACCGATGGAAGAAGTACACGTAAAACTGCTCTAATCCGGCTGAAACGTCGATATATGCAATAAATCCGAACTTCTCCCCTTTTCAACATCTTTCTCAGTATTTTAACGACAAACAAATAGTTGATTAAAAATGAAGTATTTAATGTTAATTTCTAATCAATTATGTGTTTGCATCATTTCTTTCGTATATTTAATGAATTATTACCAATAAACTGAAAATTCACAGCAGCTTGGAAAAACGGCAAAATATTGCCTAATTCGATGATATTTTTTTAAATCACATAAAGGAAAAGGGGGATTATAAACGTCAAAATATTGCTAAATTCGATGATTTTTAGTACGAAACAAAATGCAAGAAAACTTGCTTAAAATGCAATATTATTCGAAAATTTTGAAAAAATTCTGAGACTTGAAGGCTAAATCACATATCGTGATACTACATGAAATAGTATTGAAATACTGGTAAAAATGAATATATTTACGTAATATCAAACTACATGAAAAACGTGAAAAAGTCACTATTATACCAAATTTGAGGATTTTAACTTCGAATCATAAAGCGAGGTTTCGTATTATTTAGATCCAAGAAAAGACATATGACAATGTTGTTTCCAATACAAGTGATAAGAAACAATGTGTTTTCATTAGAATTAACTAAAATGTTCCTGATTTTTTGTGTATAATACTGATGGAAGATGTACACGTAAAACCGCTTTATTCCGGCTGAAATGTCGATATATGCAATAAAAATCGAACTTCTCCTCTTCTTAATATCTTACTCAGTATTTCAACGAGAAACAAATAGGTGATTGAAAGTGAAGTATTTAAGGTTATTATCTAATCAATTATGTGTTTGCATCATTTTTATCGTTTATATAATGCAATAATACCAATAAACTGATAATTCACAAAATCGTGGAAAAACGGCAAAATATTGCCTAATTTGATGATATTTTGTTTAAATCACGTAAAGGGAAAGGGGATGATAAACGTCAATATATTGCTAAATTCGATGATTTTTAGTACGAAACAAAATGCAAGAAAACTTGTTTAATATACAATATTATGCGAAATTATGAGATTTGAAGGCCAAATCACATATCGTGATACTACATGAAATAGTATCGAAATATTGGTAAAAATGAATATATTTACGTAATATCAAACTACATGAAAAACGTGAAAAGTCACTATTAACCAAATTTGAGAATTTTAACTTCGAATCATAAAGCGAGGTTTCGTATTATTTAGATCCAATAAAAGACATATGACAATGTTGTTTCCAATACAAATAAAAAAACAATGTGTTTTCATTAGAATTAACTAAAATGTTCCTGATTTTCCGTTTATATTACCGATGGAAGAAGTACACGTAAAACCACTCTAATCCGGCTGAAACGTCGATATATGCAATAAAAACCGAACTTCTCCCCTTTTCAACATCTTACTCAGTATTTTAACGAGAAACAGTTGATTGAAAATGAAGTATTTAAGGTTAATTTCTAATAAATTATGTGTTTGCATCATTTTTATCGTATATTTAATGAATTAATACCAATTAACTGAAAATTCACAAACCGTGGAAAAACAGCAAAATATTGCCTAAATCGAATATATTTTGTTTAAATCACATAAAGGAAAAGGGGATGATAAACGTCAAAATATTGCTAAATTCGATGATTTTTAGTACGAAACAAAATGCAAGAAAACTTGCCTGAAATGCAATATTATGCGAAATTCTGTGATTTGAAGGCCAAATCACATATCGTGATAATACATGAAATAGTATCGAAATATTAGTAAAAATGAATATATTTACGTAATATCAAACTACATGAAAAACGTGAAAAAAGTCACTATTTTACTATATTTGAAGATTTTAACTTCAAATCATAGATTGAGGTTTCGTATTATTTTGATCCAAGAAAAGACATATGACAATGTTGTTTCCAATACAAATGATAAAAAAAAACAATGTGTTTTCAATAGAATTAACTAAAATGTTCTTGATTTTCCGTTTATATTACCGTTGGAAGATGTCCACGTAAAACCGCTCTAATCCGGCTGAAACGTCGATATATGTAATAAAAACCCAACTTTCCCCTTTTCAACATCTTACTCAGTATTTTAACGAGAAACAAATAGTTGATTGAAAATGAAGTATTTCAGGTTAATTTCTAATCAATTATGTGTTTGCATCATTTTCATCGTACATATAATGAATTAATAACAATGAACTGAAAATTCACAAAAACGTGGAAAAACAGCAAAATTTTGTCTAATTCGATGATATTTTGTTTATATCACATAAAGGAAATGGTTGATGATAAACGTCAAAATATTACTAAATTCGATGATTTTTAGTACGAAACAAAGTGCAAGAAAACTTGATTAAAATGCATTATTTTGAGAAATTCTGAGATTTCAAGGCTATATCACATATCGTGATAGTATCGAAATATTTAATGAATATGATAATATTTAATGAAATAATAATGAATTAATAACAATAAACAGAAAATTCACAAAAACGTGGTAAAACAGCAAAATATTGCCTAATTCGATGATATTTTGTTTAAATCACGTAAAGTAAAAGGGGATGATAAACGTCAAAATATTGCTAAATTCGATGATTTTTAGTACGAAACAAAATGCAAGAAACTTTCTTAAAATGCAACATTTGCGAAATTCTGAGATTTGAAGCCAAATTACATATCGTGACAAAACATGAAGTAGTATCGAAATATTGGTAAAAACGAATATATTTACGTAAAATCACACTACATGAAAAACGTGAAAAAAATCACTATTTTACCATATATGAGGATTTTAACTTAAAATCATAGAGCGAGATTTCGTATTATTTAGATCCAAGAAAAGACATATGACAATGTTGTTCCAATACAAATGATAAAATCAATGTGCTTTCATTAGAATTAACTAAAATGTTCCTGATTTTCCGTTTATATTACCGATGGAAGATGTACACGAAAACCGCTCTATTCCGGCTGAAACGTCGATATATGCAATAAAAAAAGAACTTCTCCCCTTTTTAATATTTTACTCAGTATTTTAACGAGAAACAAATATTGAATGTTGAACAAATGTTGATTGAAAATAAAGTATTTAAGGTTATTATCTAATCAATTATGTGTTTGCATCATTTTTATCGTATATATAATGAATTAATACCAATAAACTGAAAATTCACAAAAACGTGGAAAAACGGCAAAATATTGCCTAAATCGAATATATTTTGTTTAAATCACATAAAGGAAAAGGGGGATGATAAACGTCAAAATATTGCTAAATTCGATGATTTTTAGTACGAAACCAAATGCAAGAAAACTTGCCTGAAATGCAATATTATGCGAAAATCTGTGATTTGAAAGCCAAATCACATATCGTGATAATACATGAAATAGTATCGAAATATTGATAAAAATGAATATATTTACGTAATATCAAACTACATAAAAAACGGGAAAAAAGTCACTATTTTACCATATTTGAAGATTTTCACTTCAAATCATAGAGCGAGGTTTCATATTATTTAGATCCAAGAAAAGACATATGACAATGTTGTTTCCAATACAAATGATATAAAAAACAATGTGTTTTCAATAGAATTAACTAAAATGTTCTTGATTTTCCGTTTATATTACCGTTGGAAGATGTCCACGAAAATTACGTCATTTTATACCGAAAATATGCCAATTACTGAGAGCAGCGATAAGTCACATTTTGCCCAAACCCCCCTGCAGTTTTCAAACTCAAACACCTCAAATTCAACTAATCTCAAACATCTCAAATTCCACCCTTGAACCATATTTTGGAGCTAAATTCTGGCTCTCCGCACGTATTCGCAGTTTTAAATTAGGAATTTTTATATCGAAAATATACCAATTACTTAGAGCAGCGATGGATCACATTCTGCACAAACCCTCCGTGCAGTTTTCAAAATATCCAAAACATCCCAAATTCGACGCTTGAGCCATATTTTGGAGCCAAATTCTGGCTCTCTGCTCGTATTCGCAGTTTGAAATTACGACTTTTTATACCGAAAATATGCCAATTACTGAAAGCGGCGATGGATCACATTCTGCCCAAACCCTCCGTGCAGTTTTCAAAATATCCCAAACATCCCAAACTCGATTTTAGAGATATATTTTAAAACCAAATTATGGCTCTCTGCACGTATTCGCTTTTTTAAATTTCGACTTTTTAAACCGAAAATATGTCAATTACTGAAAGCAGCGATTGATCACATTTTACCCAAACCCTCCCTGCAGTTTTCAAAATATCCCAAACATCCCAAATTCGACCCTTGGGCCATATTTTCGAGCCAAATTGTGACTCTCTGCATGTATTCGCAGTTTAAAATTACGAATTTTTATACCGAAAATATGCCAATTACGGAGAGCGGCAATGAACCACATTTTGCCCAATCCCTACCTGCAGTTTTCAAAATATCCCAAACATCCCAAATTCGACCCTGGAGCCTTATTTTGGAGCCAAATTCTGTCTCTCTGCACGTATTCGCAGTTTAAATTACGACTTTTTATACTGAAAATATGCCAATTTCTGAAAGCAGCGATGCGTCACATTTTGCCCAAACCCCCCTTGCAGTTTTCAAATATCCTAAACACTCTAATTCGACCCTTGAGCCATATTTTGGAGCCAAATTCTGGCTCTCTGCACGAATTCGCAGTTTGAAATAACGACTTTTTATACCGAAAATATGCCAATTACGGAAAGCGGCGATGGATCACATTATGACCAAACCCTCCATTCAGTTTTCAAAATATTCCAAGCATCCTAAATTCGACCCTTGATCCATATTTTGGAGCCAAATTCTGGCTCTCTGCACATATTCGCTGGTTGAAAATACGATGTTTATACCGAAAATATGTCAATTACTGCGAGCAGCGATGGGTCACATTTTGCCCAAACCCCCCCTGCACTTTTCTAAATATCCGAAACATCCAAAATTCGACTCTTGAACTATATTTTGGAGCCAAATTTAGGCTCTCTGCACGTATTCGCAGTTTGAAATTATGTCATTTTATACCGAAAATATGCCAATTACTTAGAGCGGCGATGGGTCACATTTTTCCCAAACCCCCCTGCAGTTTTCAAAATATCCCAAACATCCCAAATTTGACCCTTGAGCCAAATTTTGGAGCCAAATTGTGGCTCTCTGCACATATTCGCAGCTTGAAATTACGAATTTTTATACCGAAAATATGCCAATTACGAAGAGCGGCGATGGATCACATTTTGCCCAAACCCTCCCTCCAGTTTTCAAAATATCCCAAACATCCCAAATTCGAACCTGGAGCCTTATTTTGGAGCCAAGTTCTGGCTTTCTTCACGTATTCGCAGGTTGAAATTACGACTTTTTATTCCGAAAATATGCCAATTACTGAAAGCAACGATGGGTCAAATTTTGCTTACAACCCTCCCTGCAATTTTCAAAATATCCCGAACATCCCAAATTCGACCCTTGAGCCATATTTTGGAGCAAAATTCTGGCTCTCTGCACATATTCACAGTTTGAAATTACGTTTTTTTTACCGAAAATATGTTAATTACTGAGAGTGGAGATAGGTCACATTTTGCCCAAACTTCCCCCTGCAGTTTTCAAAATATCCCAAACATCCCAAATTCGAAACTTGAGCCATATTTTGGAGCCAAATTCGGGCTCTCTGCACGAATTCGCAGTTTGAAATTATGTCTATTATACCGATAATATGCCAATTACTGAGAGCGGCGATTGGTCACATTTTGCCCAAACCCTCCTATGAAGTTTTCAAAATATCGCAAGCATCCCAAATTCCACCCATGCGCCATATTTTGAAACCAAATTCTGGCTCTCTGCACGTATTCGCAGTTTTATATTAGATATTTTTATACCGAAAATATGCCATTTACTTTGGGAGGCGATGGATCACATTTTGCCCAAACCCTCCGTGCAGTTTTCAAAATATCCAAAACATCCCAAATTCGACCCTGGAGCCTTATTTTGGAGCGAAGTTCTGGCTTTCTTCATGTATTCACAATTTGAAATAACGACTTTATATACCGAAAATATGCTAATTACTGAGAGCGGCGATAGGTCACATTTTGCCCATACCCCCCCCCCCCTGCAGTTTTCAGAATATCCCAAACATCCCAAATTCAACGCTTGAGCCATATTTTGGAGCTAAATGTTGGCTCTCTACACGTATTTGCAGTTTGAAGTTACGAATTTTTATACCGAAAATATGCCAATTACGGAGAGCGGCAATGGATCACATTTTGCCCAAACCCCTCTTTGCAGTTCTCAGAATATCGCAAACATCCCAAATTCGACCCTTGAGCCATATTTTCTAGCAAAATTCTGGCTTTCTGCACGTATTCGCAGTTTGAAATAAAGACTTTTTATACCGAAAATATGCCAAATACTGAAAGCGGCGATCGATCACATTTTGCCCAAACCCTCCGTGCAGTTTTCAAAATATCCAAAAATCCCAAATTCGACGCTTGAGCCATATTTTGGAGCCAAATTCTGGCTCTCTGCACCTATTCGCAGTTTGAAATTGCGGCTTTTTATACTGAAAATATGTCAATTACTGAGAGCGGCGATAGGTCATATTTTGCCAACCCCCCCCCCCTGGCTGAAGTTTTCAAAATAACCCAAACATCCCAAATTCGACGCTTGACCCATATTTTGAAGCTAAATTCTGGCTCTCTGCATCTATTCGCAGTTTGAAATTACGACTTTTTATACCGAAAATATGCCTATTACTGAGAGCGGCGATGGATCACATTCTGCCCAAACCCTACCAGCAGTTTTCAAAATATTCCAAACATCCCAAGTTCGACGCTTGAACCATATTTTGGAGCCAAATTCTGGCTCTCTGCACGTATTCGCAGTTTGAAATTACGTCATTTTATACCGAAAATATGCCAATTTCTTAGAGCAGCGATGGATCACATTTTTTCTAGCCAAATTCTACCTTCTGCACGTATTCGCAGTTTGAAATAACGACTTTTTATACCGAAAATATGCCAATTACTGAAAGCATTAAACTGAATGGTAGATTTAAGCAAAATGTGATCTATCGCCGCTCTCAGTAATTGATATATTTTCGGTTTAAAAAGTCGAAATTTCAAGATGCGAATAGTTGCAGAGAGCCATAATTTGGTTTCAAAATATGGCTCAAGCGTCGAGTTTGGGATGTTTTGGATAGTTTGAAAACTGCACGGAGGGTTTGGGCAAAATGTGATCCATCGCCGCTTTCAGTATTTGGTATATTTTCGGTATAAAAAGTCGTTATTTTAAACTGCGAATACGTGCAGAAAGCCAGAATTTTGCTAGAAAATATGGTTCAAGGGTCGAATTTGGGATGTTTGCGATATTTTGAGAACTGCAAAGGGGGGTTTGGGCAAAATGTGATCCATTGCCGCTCTCCGTAATTGGCATATTTTCGGTATAAAAATTCGTATCTTCAAACTGCAAATACGTGCAGAGAGCCAGAATTTAGCTCCAAAATATGGCTCAAGCGTTGAATTTGGGATGTTTGGGATATTTTGAAAACTGCAGTGGGGGGGGGGCAAAATGTGACCTATCGCCGCTATCAGTAATTGGCATATTTTCGATATAAAAAGTCGTTATTTCAAACTGGGAATACGTGAAGAAAGCCAGAACTTAGCTCCAAAATAAGGCTCCAGGGTCGAATTTGGGATGTTTTGGACATTTTGAAAACCGCACGGAGGGTTTGGGCAAAATGTGATCCATCGCCTCCCAAAGTAAATGGCATATTTTCGGTATAAAAATACCTAATATAAAACTGCGAATACGTGCAGAGAGCCAGAATTTGGCTCCAAAATATGGCGCAAGGGTGGAATTTAGGATGCTTGCGATATTTTGAAAACTTCAGAGGAGGGTTTGGGCAAAATGTGACCAATCGCCGCTCTCAGTAATTGGCATATTAGCGGTATAAAAAGACATAATTTCAAATTGCGAATTCGTGCAGAGTGCCCGAATTTGGCTCCAAAATATGACTCAATCTTCGAATTTGGGATGTTTGGGATATTTTGAAAACTGGAGGGAGGGTTTGGGCAAAATGTGACCCATCGCTGCTCTAAGTAATTGACATATTTTCGGTATAAATATCGTATTTTCAACCAGCGAATATGTGCAGAGAGCCAGAATTTGGCTCCAAAATATGGATCAAGGGTCGAATTTGGGATACTTGGAATATTTTGAAAACTGAATGGTGGATTTGGGCAAAATGTCATCTATCGCCGCTTTCAGTAATTGGCATATTTTCGGTATAAAAAGTCGTTATTTCAAACTGCGAATACGTGCAGAAGGTAGAATTTGGCTAGAAAATATGGTTCAAGGGTCGAATTCGGGATGTTTGGGATATTTAAAAAGCAGCAGGGAGGGTTTGGTCATAATGTGATCCATCGCCGCTCTCCGTAATTGGCATATTTTCAGTAAAAAAAGTCATAATTTCAAACTGCGAATTCGTGCAGAGAGCCAAAATTTGGCTCCAAAATATGGCTCAAAGGTAGAATTTGGGATGTTTGGGATATTTGAAAACTGCAAGGGGGGGTTTGGGCAAAATGTTACGCATCGCTGCTTTCAGAAATTGGCATATTTTCAGTATAAAAAGTAGTAATTTCAAACTGCGAATACGTGCAGAGAGACAGAATTTGGCTCCAAAATATGGCTCCAGGGTCGAATTTGGGATGTTTGGGATATATTGAAAACTGCAGGTAGGGATTGGGCAAAATGTGGTCCATTGCCGCTTTCCGTAATTGGCATATTTTCGGTATAAAAATTCGTAATTTTAAACTGCGAATACGTGCAGAGAGTCAGAATTTGGCCCGAAAATATGGCTCAAGGGTCGAATTTGGGATGTTTGGGATATTTTGAAAACTGCAGGGAGAGTTTGGGCAAAATGTGATCAATCGCTGCTTTCAGTAATTGAAATATTTTCGGTTTAAAAATTCGCAGTTTGAAATTACGACTTTTTATACTGAAAATATGCAAATTTCTGAAAGCAGCGATGCGTCACATTTTGCCCAAACCCCCCTTCCAGTTTTCAAATATCCCAAACATCCCAAATTCGACCCTTGAGCCATATATTGGAGCCAAATTCTGGCTCTCTGCACGAATTCGCAGTTTGAAATTATGACTTTTTATACTGAAAATATGCCAATTACGGAAAGCGGCCATGGATCACATTATGACCATACCCTCCCTGCTGTTTTTAAAATATCCCAAACATCCCAAATTCGACCCTTGAACCATATTTTCTAGCCAAATTCTACCTTCTGCACGTATTCGCAGTTTGAAATAACAACTTTTTATATCGAAAATATGCCAATTACTGAAAGCGGCGATAGATCACATTTTGCCCAAATCCACCATTCAATATTCAAAATAATCCAAGCATCCCAAATTCGACCCTTGATCCATATTTTCGAGCCAAATTCTGGCTCACTGCACATATTCGCTGGTTGAAAATACGATATTTATACCGAAAATATGTCAATTACTTAGAGCAGCGATGGGTCACATTTTGACCAAACCCTCCCTCCAGTTTTCAAAATATCCCAAACATCCCAAATTCGAAGTTTGAGCCATATTTTGGAGCCAAATTCGGGCACTCTGCACGAATTCGTAGTTTGAAATTATGTCTTTTTATACCGCTAATATGCCAATTACTGAGAGCGGCGATTGGTAACATTTTGCCCAAACCCTCCTCTGAAGTTTTCAAAATAACGCAAGCATCCTAAATTCCACCCTTGCGCCATATTTTGGAGCCAAATTCTGGCTCTCTGCACGTATTCGCAGTTTTATATTAGGTATTTTTATACCGAAAATATGCCATTTACTTTGGGAGGCGATGGATCACATTTTGCCCAAACCCTCCGTGCGGTTTTCAAAATGTCCAAAACATCCCAAATTCGACCCTGGAGCCTTATTTTGGAGCTAAGTTCTGGCTTTCTTCACGTATTCCCAGTTTGAAATAAGGACTTTTTATATCGAAAATATGCCAATTACTGATAGCGGCGATAGGTCACATTTTGCCCAACCCCCCCCCCACTGCAGTTTTCAAAATATCCCAAACATCCCAAATTCAACGCTTGAGCAATATTTTGGAGCTATATTCTGGCTCTCTGCACGTATTTGCAGTTTGAAGATACGAATTTTTATACCGAAAATATGCCAATTACGGAGAGCGGCAATGGATCACATTTTGCCCAAACCCCCCTTTGCAGTTCTCAAAATATCGCAAACATCCCAAATTCGACCCTTGAACCATATTTTCTAGCAAAATTCTGGCTTTCTGCACGTATTCGCAGTTTAAAATAACGACTTTTTATACCGAAAATATACCAAATACTGAAAGCGGCGATGGATCACATTTTGCCCAAACCCTCCGTGCAGTTTTCAAAATATCCAAAACATCCCAAATTCGACGCTTGAGCCCTATTTTGGGGCCAAACTCTGGCTCTCTGCACCTATTCGCAGTTTGAAATTACGAATTTTATACTGAAAATATGTCAATTACTGAGAGCGGAGATAGGTCATATTTTGCCCCCCCCCCCCTCTCTGAAGTTTACAAAATAACACAAACATCCCAAATTCGACGCTTGAGCCATATTTTGGAGCTAAATTCTGGCTCTCTGCATCTATTCGCAATTTGAAATTACGACTTTTTATACCGAAAATATGCCTATTACTGATAGAGGCGATGGATCACATTCTGCTCAAACCCTCCGTGCAGTTTTCAAAATATCCCAAACTTCCCAAACTCGACGCTTGAGCCATATTTTGAAACCAAATTATGGCTCTCTGCACGTATTCGCATCTTGAAATTTCGACTTTTTAAACCGAAAATATATCAATTACTGAGAGCGGCGATAGATCACATTTTGCTTAAATCTACCATTCAGTTTAATGTGTTTTCATTAGAATTAACTAAAATGTTCCTGATTTTCCGTTTTTATTTCCGATGGAAGATGTACACGTAAAACCGCTCTATTCCGGCTGAAACGTCGATATATGCAATAAAAATAGAACTTCTCCCCTTTTCAATATCTTTCTCAGTATTTTAACGCGAAACAAATAGTTCATTGAAAATGAAGTATTTAAGGTTAATTTCTAATCAATTATGTGTTTGCATCATTTACATCGTATATATAATGAATTAGTAACAATAAACTAAAAATTCACAAAAACGTGGAAAAATGGCAAAATATTGCCTAATTCGATGATATTTTGTTAATATCACATAAAGGAAAAGGGGACGATAAACGTGAAAATATTGCTAAATTCGATGATTTTTCGTACGAAACAAAATGCAAGAAAACTTGCTTAAAATGCGAAATTATGCGAAATTCTGATATTTGAGGGCCAAATCACATATCGTGATACTACATGAATTAGTATCGAAATATTGGTAAAAATGAATATATTTACGTAATATCAAACTACATTAAAAACGTGAAAAAGTCTATATTATACCAAATTTGAGGATTTTAACTTCGAATCATAGAGCGAGGTTTCGTATTATTTCGAACCAAGAAAAGACACATGACAATGTTGTTTCCAATACAAATGATAAAAATCAATGTGTTTTCATTAGAATAAACTAAAATGTTCCTGATTTTCCGTTTATATTACCGATGGAAGATGTACACGTCAAATATGTCAATTACTGAGAGCAACGATAGGTCACATTTTGCCCAAACCCTCCTTGCCGTTTTCAAAATATCGAAAACATCCCAAATTAGACCCTTGAGCCATATTTTCTAGCCAAATTCTGGTTTCTGCACGTAATCGCAGTTTGAAATAACGATTTTTTATTCCGAAAATATGCCTATTACTGAAAGCGGCGATAGATCAAATTTTTCCCGAACCCGCCATTCAGTTTTAGTAATGCATGAATGCATCCCATGCATCCCAAATTCGACCCTTGAGAAATATTTTGGAGCCAAATTCTGGCTCCCTGCACATTCGCAGATTGAAATTACGACATTTTATACCGAAAATATGTCAATTACTGAAAGCGGCGATGGGTCACATTTTGCCCAAACCCTCCTCTGCAGTTTTCAAAATATCCCAAACATCCAAAGTTCGACGCATGAACCATATTTTGGAGCAAAATTCTGGCTCTCTGCACCTATTCGCAGTTTGGAATTACAACTTTTTATACCGATAATACGCCAATTACTGAGAGCGGCGATGGGTCACATTTTGCCCAAACCCTCCTCTGCAGTTTTCAAAATATCGCAAGCATCCCAAATTCTACCCTTGCGCCATATTTTGGAGCCAAATTCTGGTTCTGCACGTATTCGCAGTTTTATATTAGGTATTTTTATACCGAAAATATGCCATTTACTTCGAGAGGTGATGGATCACATTTTGCCCAAACCCTCCTTGCAGTTTTCAAAATATCCAAAACATCCCAAATTCGACCTGGAGCTTTATTTTGGAGCGAAGTTCTGGCTTTCTTCACGTATTCACAGTATGAAATATAGACTTTTTTACCGAAAATATGCCAATTACTGAAAGCGGCGATAGGGTATAAAAATTCCTAATTTAAAACTGCGAATACGTGCTGAGAGCCAGAATTTAGCTCCAAAATATGGTTGAAGGGTGGAATTTGAGATGTTTGAGATGTTTTGAAAACTGCAGGGGGGGTTTGGGCAAAATGTGATTTATCGCTGCTCTAAGTAATTGGCATATTTTCGGTATAAAATGACGTAATTTCAAACTGCGAATACGTACAGAGAGCCAGAATTTGGCTCCAAAATATGGTTCAAGCGTCGAACTTGGGATGTTTGGAATATTTTGAAAACTGCTGGTAGGGTTTGGGCAGAATGTGATCCATCGCCGCTCTCAGTAATAGGCATATTTTCGGTATAAAAAGTCGTAATTTCAAACTGCGAATAGATGCAGAGAGCCAGAATCTAGCTTCAAAATATGGGTCAAGCGTCAAATTTGGGATGTTTGGGTTATTTTGAAAACTTCAGGGGGGGGGGTGGCAAAATATGACCTATCGCCGCTCTCAGTAATTGACATATTTTCAGTATAAAAAGCCGCAATTTCAAACTGCGAATAGGTGCAGAGAGCCAGAATTTGGCTCCAAAATATGGCTCAAGCGTCGAATTTGGGATTTTTGGATATTTTGAAAACTGCACGGAGGGTTTGGGCAAAATGTGATCGATCGCCGCTTTCAGTATTTGGCATATTTTCGGTATAAAAAGTCTTTATTTCAAACTGCGAATACGTGCAGAAAGCCAGAATTTTGCTAGAAAATATGGCTCAAGGGTCGAATTTGGGATGTTCGGGATATTTTGAAAATTGCAGGGAGGGTTGTAAGCAAAATTTGACGCATCGTTGCTTTCAGTAATTGGCATATTTTCGGAATAAAAAGTCGTAATTTCAACCTGCGAATACGTGAAGAAAGCCAGAACTTGGCTCGAAAATAAGGCTATATGTTCGAATTTTGGATGTTTGGGATATTTTGAAAACTGGAGGGAGGGTTTGGGCAAATTGTGATCCATCGCCGCTCTTCGTATTTGGCATATTTTCGGTACAAAAATTCGTAATTTCAAGATGCGAATATGTGCAGAGAGCAACAATTTTTCTCCAAAATTTGGCTCAAGGGTCGAATTTGGGATGTTTTGGATATTTTGAAAACTGCAGGGGGGTTTGGGCAAAATGTGACCCATCGCTGCTCTAAGTAATTGACATATTTTCGGTATAAAATGACCTAATTTCAAACTGCGAATACGTACAGAGAGCCTGAATATGGCTCCAAAATATAATTCAAGTGTCGAATTTAGGATGTTTGGGATATTTTGAAAAGTGCAGGGGCGGTTTGGGCAAAATGTGACCCATCGCGTCTCGCAGTAATTGACATATTTTTGGTATAAACATCGTATTTTCAACCAGCGAATATGTGCAGAGAGCCAGAATTTGGCTCCAAAATATGGATCAAGGGTCGAATTTGGGATGCTTGGAATATTTTGAAAACTGAATGGTGGATTTGGGCAAAATGTGATCTATCGCCGCTTTCAGTAATTGGCATATTTTCGGTATAAAAAGTCGTTATTTCAAACTGCGAATACGTGCAGAAGGTAGAATTTGGCTAGAAAATATGGTTCAAGGTTCGAATATGGGATGTTTCGGATATTTAAAAAAACAGCAGGGAGGGTTTGGTCATAATGTGATCCATCGCCGCTTTCCGTAATTGGCATATTTTCAGTATAAAAAGTCATAATTTCAAACTGCGAATTCGTGCAGAGAGCCAGAATTTAGCTCCAAAATATGGCTCAAGGGTCGAATTTGGTATGTTTGGAATATTTGAAAACTGCAAGGGGGGTTTGGGCAAAATGTGACGCATCGCTGCTTTCAGAAATTGGCATATTTTCAGTATAAAAAGTCGTAATTTAAACTGCGAATACGTGCAGAGAGACAGAATTTGGGTCCAAAATAAGGCTCCAGGGTCGAATTTAGGATGTTTGGGATATATTGAAAACTGCAGGTAGGGATTGGGCAAAATGTGGTCCATTGCCGCTCTAAGTAATTGACATATTTTCGGTATAAAAATTCGTAATTTTAAACTGCGAATTCGTGTAGAGAGTCAGAATTTGGCTCGAAAATATGGCTCAAGGGTCGAATTTGGGATGTTTGGGATATTTTGAAAACTGCAGGGAGGGTTTGGGTAAAATGTGATCCATCGCTGCTTTCAGTAATTGACATATTTTCGGTTTAAAATGTCAAATTTAAAAATGCGAATACGTGCAGAGAGCCATAATTTGGTTTCAAAATATATCTCTAGAATCGAGTTTGGGATGTTTGAGATATTTTGAAAACTGCACGAAGGGTTTGGGCAGAATGTGATCCATCGCCGCTTTCAGTAATTGGCATATTTTCGGTATAAAAAGTCGTAATTTCACTCTGCGAATACGAGCAGAGAGCCAGAATTAGGCTCCAAAATATGGCTCAAGCGTCGAATTTGGGATGTTTTGGATATTTTGAAAACTGCACGGAGGGTTTGTGCAGAATGTGATCCATCGCTGCTCTAAGTAATTGGTATATTTTCGGTATAAAAATTCCTAATTTAAAACTGCGAATACGTGCGGAGAGCCAGAATTTAGCTCCAAAATATGGTTCAAGGGTGGAATTTGAGATGTTTGAGATGTTTTAAAAACTGCAGGGGGGTTTGGGCAAAATGTGACTTATCGCTGCTCTAAGTAATTGGCATATTTTCGGTATAAAATGACGTAATTTCAAACTGCGAATACGTGCAGAGAGCCAGAATTTGGCTCCAAAATATGGTTCAAGCGTCGAACTTGGGATGTTTGGAATATTTTGAAAACTTCTGGTAGGGTTTGGGCAGAATGTGATCCATCGCCGCTCTCAGTAATAGGCATGTTTTCGGTATAAAAAGTCGTAATTTCAAACTGCGAATAGATGCAGAGAGCCAGAATTTAGCTTCAAAATATGGGTCAAGCGTCGAATTTGGGATGTTTGGGTTATTTTGAAAACTTCAGGCGGGGGGGGGGGGGGAGTTGGCAAAACATGACCTATCGCCGCTCTCAGTAATTTACATATTTTCAGTATAAAAAGCCGCAATTTCAAACTGCGAATAGGTGCAGAGAGCCAGAATTTGGCTCCAAAATATGGCTCAAGCGTCGAATTTGGGATTTTTGGATATTTTGAAAACTGCACGGAGGGTTTGGGCAAAATGTGATCGATCGCCGATTTCAGTAATTGGCATATTTTCGGTATAAAAAGTCGTTATTTCAAACTGCGAATACGTGCAGAAGGTAGAATTTGGCTAGAAAATATGGTTCAAGGGTCGAATATGGGATGTTTGGGATATTTAAAAAACAGCAGGGAGGGTTTGGTCATAATGTGATCCATCGCCGCTTTCCGTAATTGGCATATTTTCAGTATAAAAAGTCATAATTTCAAACTGCGAATTCGTGCAGAGAGCCAAAATTTGGCTCCAAAATATGGCTCAAGGGTCGAATTTGGGATGTTTGGAATATTTGAAAACTGCATGGGGGGTTTGGGCAAAATGTTACGCATCGCTGCTTTCAGAAATTGGCATATTTTCAGTATAAAAATCGTAGTTTCACACTGCGAATACGTGCAGAGAGACAGAATTTGGCTCCAAAATAAGGCTCCAGGGTCGAATTTGGGATGTTTGGGACATATTGAAAACTGCAGGTAGGGATTGGGCAAAATGCCATTGTCCATTGCCGCTCTCCGTAATTGGCATATTTTCGGTATAAAAATTCGTAATTTTTAACTGCGAATACGTGCAGAGTCAGAATTTGGCTCGAAAATATGGCTCAAGGGTCGAATTTGGGATGTTTTTGATATTTTGAAAACTGCAGGGAGGGTTTGGGCAAAATGTGATCAATCGCTGCTTTCAGTAATTGACATATTTTAGGTTTAAAAAGTCGAAATTTAAAAATGCGAATACGTGCAGAGAGCCATAATTTGGTTTCAAAATATAGCTCTAGAATAGAGTTTGGGTTGTTTGGGATATTTTGAAAACTGCACGGAGGGTTTGGGCAGAATGTGATCCATCGCCGCTTTCAGTATTAGGCATATTTTCGGTATAAAAAGTCGTTATTTCAAACTGCGAATACGTGGAGAAAGCCAGAATTTTGCTAGAAAATATGGCTCAAGGGTCGAATTTGGGATGTTTGCGATATTTTGAGAACTGCAAAGGGGGGTTAGGGCAAAATGTGATCCATTGCCGCTCTCCGTAATTGGTATGTTTTCGGTATAAAAATTCGTAACTTCAAACTGCAAATACGTGCAGAGAGCCAGAATTTAGCTCCAAAATATGGCTCAAGCGTTGAATTTGGGATCTTTGATATATTTTGAAAACTGCAGGGGTGGGGGGGGGGGGGTTTGGGCAAAATGTGACCTATTGCCGCTTTCAGTAATTGGCATATTTTTGGTAAAAAAAGTCAATATTTCAAACTGTGAATACGTGAAGAAAGCCAGAACTTCGCTCCAAAATAAGGCTCCAGGGTCGAATTTGGGATGTTTTAGATATTTTGAAAACTGCACGGAGGGTTTGGGCAAAATGTGATCCATCGCCTCTCAAAGTAATTGGCAAATTTTCGGTATAAAAATACCTAATATAAAACTGCGAATACGTGCAGAGCCAGAATTTGGCTCAAAAATATGGCGCTAGGGTGGAATTTGGGATGCTTGCGATATTTTGAAAACTGCAGAGGAGGGTTTGGGCAAAATGTGACCCATCGCCGCTCTCTGTAATTGGCAAATTTTCGGTATAAAAAGTCGTTATTTCAAACTGCGAATACGTGCAGAAACCAGAATTTGGCTAGAAAATATGGCTCAAGGGTCTAATTTGAGATGTTTTAGATATTTTGAAAACTGCAAGGAGGGTTTGGGCAAAATGTGACCTATCGCTGCTCTCAATAATTGACATATTTGACGTGTACATCTTCCATCGGTAATATAAACGGGAAATCAGGAACATTTTAGTTTATTCTAATGAAAACACATTGATTTTTATCATTTGTATTGGAAACAACATTGTCATATGTCTTTTCTTGGTTCTAAATAATACGAAACCTCGCTCTATGATTCGAAGTTAAAATCCTCAAATTTGGTATAATAGTGACTTTTTCACGTTTTTAATGTAGTTTAATATTACGTAAATATATTCATTTTCACCAAGATTTAGATACTAATTCATGTAGTATCACGATATGTGATTTGGCCCTCAGATATCAGAATTTCGCATAATTTCGCATTTTAAACAAGTTTTCTTGCATTTTGTTTCGTACGAAAAATCATCGAATTTAGCAATATTTTCACGTTTGTCGTCCCCTTTTCCTTTATGTGATATTAACAAAATATCATCGAATTAGGCAATATTTTGCCGTTTTTCCACGTTTTTTGTGAAATTTCAGTTTATTGGTATTAATTCATAAATATACGATAAAAATGATGCAAACACATAATTGAATAGATAATAACCTTAAATACTTCATTTTCAATCATCTATTTGTTTCTCGTTAAAATACTGTGTATGATATTGAAAAGGGGAGAAGTTCGGTTTTTATTGCATATATCGACGTTTCAGCCGGAATAGAGCGGTTTTACGTGTACATCTTCCATCGGTAATAAAAACGGAAAATCAGGAACATTTTAGTTAATTCTAATGAAAACACATTAAACTGAATGGTAGATTTAAGCAAAATGTGATCTATCGCCGCTCTCAGTAATTGATATATTTTCGGTTTAAAAAGTCGAAATTTAAAAATGCGAATACGTGCAGAGAGCCATAATTTGGTTTCAAAATATGGCTCAAGCGTCGAATTTGGGATGGTTGGGTTATTTTGAAAACTTCAGAGAGGAAGGGGGGGTTTGGGCAAAATATGACCTATCGCCGCTCTCAGTAATTGACATATTTTCAGTATAAAAAGTCGAAACTTCAAACTGCGAATAGGTGCAGAGAGGCAGAATTTTGCTCCAAAATATGGCTCAAGCGTCGATTTTGGGATGTTTTGGATATTTTTAAAACTGCACGGAGGATTTGGGCAAAATGTGATCCATCGCCGCTTTCAGTATTTGACATATTTTCGGTATAAAAAGTCGTTATTTTAAACTGCGAATACGTGCAGAAATCCAGAATTTTGCTAGAAAATATGGCTCAAGGGTCGAATTTGGGATGTTTGCGATATTTTGAGAACTGCAAAGGGGGATTTGGGCAAAATGTGATCCATTGCCGCTCTCCGTAATTGGCATATTTTCGGTATAAAAATTCGTAACTTCAAACTGCAAATGCGAGGTTTCGTATTATTTAGATCCAAGAAAAGACATATGACAGTGTTGTTTCCAATACAAATGATAGAAATCAATGTGTTTTCATTAAAATTAAATAAAAAGTTCCTGATTTTCCGTTTATATTACCGATGGAAGATGTACACGTAAAACCGCTCTATTCCGGCTGAAACGTCGATATATGCAATAAAAACAGAACTTCTCCCCTTTTCAATATCTTACTCAGTATTTTAACGAGAAACAAAGAGTTGATTGAAAATGAAGTATTTAAGGTTAATTTCTAATCAATTATGTGTTTGCATCATTTATATCGTATATATAATGAATTAGTAACAATAAACTGAAAATTCACAAAAACGTGGAAAAACGGCAAAATATTGCCTAATTCGATGATATTTTGTTAATATCACATAAAGGAAAAGGGGACGATTAAAATATTGCTAAATTTGATGATTTTTCGTACGAAACAAAATGCAAGAAAACTTGCTTAAAATGCGAAATTTTGCGAAATTCTGATATTTGAGGGCCAAATCATATATCGTGATACTACATGAAATAGTATCGAAATATTGGTAAAAATGAATATATTTACGTAATATCAAACTACATTAAAAACGTGAAAAAGTCACTATTATAGCAAATTTGAGGATTTTAACTTCGAATCATAGAGCGAGGTTTCGTATTATTTAGAACCAAGAAAAGACATATGACAATGTTGTTTCCAATACAAATGATAAAAATCAATGTGTTTTCATTAGAATAAACTAAAATGTTCCTGATTTTCCGTTTATATTACCGATGGAAAATGTACACGTCAAATATGTCAATTACTGAGAGCGGCGATAGGTCACATTTTGCCCAATCCCTCCTTGCAGTTTTCAAAATATCGGAAACATCCCAAATTAGACCCTTGAGCCATATTTTCTAGCCAAATTCTGGTTTCTGCACGTATTCGCAGTTTGAAATAACGACTTTTTATACCGAAAATATGCCTGTTACTGAAAGCGGCGATAGATCACATTTTGGCCGAACCTACCATTCAGTTTTCATAATATCCAATGCATTCCAAATTCGACCCTTGAGCAATATTTTGGAGCCAAATTCTTGCTCTCTGCACATTCGCAGATTGAAATTACATTTTATACCGAAAATATGTGAATTACTGAAAGCGGCGATGGGTCACATTTTGCCCAAACCCTACCAGCAGTTTTCAAAACATCCCAAACATCCCAAGTTCGACGCTTCAACCATATTTTGGTTCCAAACATCCCAAATTCCCTGCAGTTTTCAAAATAAAAAAAAAATCCCAAATTCGACCCATGAGCCATATTTTGGAACCAAATTCTGGCTCTCTGCACATATTCGCAGATTGAAATTACAACATTTTATACTGAAAATATGTTAATTACTGAAAGCGGCGATGGGTCACATTTTGCCAAAACCCTCTCTGCAGTTTTCAAAATATCCCAAGCATCCCCAATTCGACGCTTGAGCCATATTTTGGGGCCAAATTCTGGCTCTCTGCACCTATTCGGAGTTTAAAATTACGAATTTTTATACCGAAAAAATGCCAATTACTGAAAGCGGCGATGGATCACATTCTGCACAAACCCTCCTTGCAGTTTTCATAATATCCCAAACATCCCAAATTAAACGCTTGTGCCATATTTTGGAGCCAAATTTCTGCTCTCTGCACGTATTCGCAGTTTGAAATTACGACTTTTTAAACCGAAAATATGCCAATTACTGAAAGCGGCAATGGATCACATTTTGCCCAAACCCTCCCTCCAGTTTTAGAAATATCCCAAAATCCCAAATTCAACGCATGAGCCATATTTTGGAGCTAAATTCTGGCTCTCTGCACGTATTTGCAGATTGAAGTTACGAATTTTTATACTTAAAATATGCCAATTACTGAGAGCAGCGATGGGTCACATTTTGCCCAAACCCTCCCCTGCAGTTTTCAAAATATCTCAAACATCTCAAATTCCACCCTTGAACCATATTTTGGAGCTAAATTCTGGCTCTCCGCACGTATTCGCAGTTTTAAATTAGGAATTTTTATTCCGAAAATATACCAATTACTTAGAGCAGAGATGGATCACATTTTGCCCAAACCCTCCGTGCACTTTTCAAAATATCCAAAACATCCCAAATTCTACGCTTGAGCCATATTTTGAAGCCAAATTCTGGCTCTCTGCTCTTATTCGCAGTTTGAAATTACGAATTTTTATACCGAAAATATGCCAATTACTGAAAGCGGCGATGGATCACATTCTGCCCAAACCCTCCGTGCAGTTTTCAAAATATCCCAAACATTCCAAACTCGATTCTAGAGCTATATTTTGAAACCAAATTATGGCTCTCTGAACGTATTCGCCTTTTTAAATTTCGACTTTTTAAACCGAAAATATGTCAATTACTGAAAGCAGCGATTGATCATATTTTGCCCAAACCCTCCCTGCAATTTTCAAAATATCCCAAACATCCCATATTCGACCCTTGAGCCATATTTTCGAGCCAAATTCTGACTCTCTGCATGTATTCGCAGTTTAAAATTACAATTTTTTATACTCAAAATATGCCAATTACGGAGAGCGGCAATGGACCACATTTTGCCCAATCCGTACCTGCAGTTTTCAATATATCCCAAACATCCCAAATTCGACCCTGGAGCCTTATTTTGGAGCCAAATTCTGGCTCTCTGCACGTATTCGCAGTTTGAAATTATGACTTTTTATACTGAAAATATGCCAATTACGGAAAGCGGCGATGGATCACATTATGACCAAACCCTCCCTGCTGTTTTTAAAATATCCCAAACATCCCAAATTCGACCCTTGAACCATATTTTCTAGCCAAATTCTACCTTCTGCACGTATTCGCAGTTTGAAATAACGACTTTTTATACCGAAAATATGCCAATTACTGAAAGCGGCAATAGATCACATTTTGCCCAAATCCACCATTCAGTTTTCAAAATAATCCAAGAATCTCAAATTCGACCCTTGATCCATATTTTGGAGCCAAATTCTGGCTCACTGCACATATTCCCTGGTTGAAAATACCATATTTATACCGAAAATATGTCAATTACTGCGAGCAGCGATGGGTCACATTTTGCCCAAACCGCCCCTGCACTTTTCAAAATATCCCAAACATCCTAAATTCGACACTTGAACTATATTTTGGAGCAAAATTCAGGCTCTCTGCACGTATTCGCAGTTTGAAATTATGTCATTTTATACCGAAAATATGTCAATTACTTAGAGCAGCGATGGGTCACATTTTGCCCAAACCCCCCTGCAGTTTTCAAAATATCAAAAACATCCCAAATTCGAACCTATAGCATTATTTTGGAGTCAAGTTCTGGCTTTCTTCACGTATTCGCAGGTTGAAATTACGACTTTTTATTCCGAAAATATGCCAATTACTGAAAGCAACGATGGGTCAAATTTTTGCTTTTCTTGTATCTAAATAATACGAGACCTCGCTTTATGATTCGAAGTTAAAATCGTCAAATTTGGTATAATAGTAACTTTTCACGTTTTTCATGAAGTTTGATATTACGTAAATATATTCATTTTTACCAATATTTCGATACTATTTCATGTAGTATCACGATATGTGATTTAACCTTTAAATCTCAGAATTTCTCAAAATAATGCATTTTAATCAAGTTTTCTTGCATTTTGTTTCGTACTAAAAATCATCGAATTTAGTAATATTTTGACGTTTATCATCAACCTTTTCCTTTATGTGATATAAACAAAATATCATCGAATTAGGCAATATTTTGCTGTTTTTCCACGTATTTGTGAATTTTCTGTTTATTGTTATTAATTCATTAATATACGATAAAAATGATGCAAACACATAACTGATTAGAAATTAACCTTAAATACTTCATTTTCAATCAACTATTTGTTTCTCGTTAAAATACTGAGTAAGATACTGAGTTAAAAAGATGAGTAAGAATACTGAGTAAGAAGGCCAAATAACATATCTCAAATTCGACGCTTGGGCCATATTAAGGAGCCAAATTCTGGCTTTCTGCATGTATTCGCAGTATGAGATTACGAATTTTATACCGAAAATATGCCAATTACTGAGAGCGGCGATGGGTCACGAATTGCCCAAACCCCCCCTGCAGTTTTGAAAATATCTCAAACATCCCAAATTCGACGCTTGAGCAACATTTTGGAGCCAAGTTCTGTCTCTCTGTACGTATTCGCACTTTGAAATTACGAATGTTTATACCGAAAATATGCCAATTACTGAACGCGCTGATGAGTCACATTTTGCACAAGTCCTCCCAGCAGTTTTCAAAATATCCCAAACATCCCAAATTCGAGCCTTGAACCATATTTTGTAGACAAATTCAAGCTCTCGGCGCGAATTCGCAGTTTGAAATTATGACATTTTATACCGAATTTATGCCAATTACTGGGATCAGCGATGGGTCACATTTTGCCCAATCCCTCCCTGCAGATTTCAAAATATCCCAAACATCCCAAATTCGAGCCTTGAACCATATTTTGGAGCCTAATTCTGACTCTCTGCAGCTATTCGCAATTTGAAATTACGACTTTTTATACCGAATATATGCCAATTACTGGGATCAGCGATGGGTCACATTTTGCCCAAACACTCCCTGCAGATTTCAAAATATCCC
This sequence comes from Procambarus clarkii, assembly GCF_020424385.1. Lineage (NCBI taxonomy): Eukaryota > Metazoa > Arthropoda > Malacostraca > Decapoda > Cambaridae > Procambarus > Procambarus clarkii. The sequence continues at coordinate 53,167 of NW_025572547.1, read as the reverse complement.
AAATATCCCAAATTTGACGCTTGAGTTTTATTTCGGAGCCAAGTTCTGTCTCTCTGCACGTATTCGCACTTTGAAATTACGACTTTTTATACCGAAAATATGTCAAATACTGAGAGCTACGATGGGTCACATTTTGCCCAAACCCCCCTGCAGTTTTCAAAATGTCCCAAGCATCCCAAATTTGACGCTTGAGCAATATTTTGGAGCAAAATTCTCGCTCTCTGCACGTATTCGAAGTTTGAAATTACGACTTTTTATACAGAAAAAATGCATATTACATTTTGCATATTACATATTACATATTAGTATTTTAACGAGAAACAAATAGTTGATTGAAAATGAAGTATTTAAGGTTAATTTCTAATGAATTATGTGTTTGCATCATTTTTATCGTATATTTAATGAATAAATAACAATAAACTGAAAATTCACAGAATCGTGGAAAAATAGCAAAATATTACCTAATTAAATGATATTTTGTTTATATCACATAGAGGAAAAGGGGGATGATAAACGTCAAATTATTACTAAATTCGATGATTTTTAGTACGAAACAAAATATAAGAAAACTTGCTTAAATTGCCATATTATGCGAAATTCAGTGATTTGAGGGCCAAATCACATATCGTGATACTACATGAAATAGTATCGAAATATTGGTAAAAATGAATATATTTACGTAATATCGAACTACATTAAAAACGTTTTGTCACTATTAAACAAAATTTGAGGATTTTAACTTCGAATCATAAAGCGAGGTTTCGTATTATTTAGATCCAATAAAAGACATGACAATGTTGTTTCCAATACAAATGATAAAAATCAATGTGTTTTCATTAGAATGAACTAAAATGTTCCTGATTTTCCGTTTATATTACCGATGGAAGATGTACATGTAAAACCGCTCTATTCCGGCTGAAACGTCGATAAATTGAATAAAAACAGAACGTCTCCCCTTTTCAATATCTTACTCAGTATTTTAAAGCAAATAAAAAAGTTGATTGAAAATGAAGTATATAAGGTTATTATCTAATCAATTATGTGTTTGCATCATTTTTATCGTTTATTTAATGAATTAATACCAATAAACAGAAAATTCACAAAAACGTGGAAAAACGGCAAAATATTGCCTAATTCGATGATATTTTGTTTAAAACACGTAAAGGAAAAGGGGATGATAAACGTCAAAATATTGCTAAATTCGATGATTTTTAGTACGAAACAAAATGCAAGAAACTTGCTTAAAAATGCAACATTTGCGAAATTCTGAGATTTAAAGGCCAAATTACATATCGTGACATAACATGATGTAGTATCGAAATAAACAAAATGCAAGAAAACTTGCTTAAAATGCGAAATTATGCGAAATTCTCATATTTGAAGGCCAAATCACATATCGTGATACTACATGAAATAGTATCGAAATATTGGTAAAAATGAATATATTTACGTAATATCAAACTACATTAAAAACGTGAAAAAGTCACTATTATACCAAATTTGAGGATTTTAACTTCGAATCATAGAGCGAGGTTTCGTATTATTTAGATACAAGAAAAGACATATGACAATGTTGTTTCCAATACAAATGATAAAAATCAATGTGTTTTCATTAGAATAAACTAAAATGTTCCTGATTTTCCGTTTATATTACCGATGGAAGATGTACACGTCAAATATGTCAATTACTGAGAGCGGCGATAGGTCACAATTTGCCCAAACCCTCCTTGCAGTTTTTAAAATATCGAAAACATCCCAAATTAGACCCTTGAGCCATATTTTCTAGCCAAATTCTGGATTCTGCACGTATTCGTTGTTTGAAATAACGACTTTTTATACCGAAATTATGCCTATTACTGAAAGCGGTGATAGATCACATTTGGCCCGAACCCACCATTCAGTTTTCATAATATCCCATGCATCCCAAATTCGACTCTTGAGCAATATTTTGGAGCCAGATTCTTGCTCTCTGCACATTCGCAGATTGAAATTACGACATTTTATACCGAAAATATGTCAATTACTGAAAGCGGCGATGGGTCACATTTTGCCCAAACCCTACCAGCAGTTTTCAAAACATCCCAAACATCCCAAGTTCGACGCTTGAACCATATTTTGGTTCCAAACATCCCAAATTCCCTGCAGTTTTCAAAATATATAAAAAATCCAAAATTCTACCCTTGAGCCATATTTTGGAGCCAAATATTGGCTTTCTTAATGTATTCGCAGTTTGACATTACGACTTTTTATACCGAAAATATGCCAATTACTGAAAGCGGCGATGATCACATTTTGCCCAAACCCTCCGTGCAGTTTTCAAAACATCCAAAACATCTCAAATTACAACCTTGAGCCATTTTTTCTAGCCAAATTCTGACTTTCTGCACGTATTCGTAGTTTGAAATAACGAATTTGTATACAGAAAATATGCCAATTACTGAAAGCGGCGATAGATCACATTTTGCCCAAATCCACCATTCAGTTTTCAAAATTTCCAAGCATCCCAAATTCGACCCTTGAGCCATATTTTGGAGCCAAATTCTGGCTCTCTGCACATATTCGTAGATTGAAATTACAACATTTTATACTGAAAATGTTAATTACTGTAAGCGGCGATGGATCACATTCTGCACAAACCCTCCCTGCAGTTTTCATAATATTCCAAACATCCCAAATTAAACGCTTGTGCCATATTTTGGAGCCAAATTTCTGCTCTCTGCACGTATTCGCGGTTTGAAATTACGACTTTTTAAACCGAAAATATGCCAATTACTGAAAGCGGCGATGGATCACATTTTGCCCAAACCCTCCCTGCAGTTTTAAAAATATCCCAAAATCCCAAATTCAACGCATGAGCCATATTTTGGAGCTAAATTCTGGCTCTCTGCACGTATTTGCAGTTTGAAGTTACGAATTTTTATACCGAAAATATGCCAATTACTGAGAGCAGCGATGGGTCACATTTTGCCCAAACCCTCCCCTGCAGTTTTAAAAATATCGCAAACATCCCAAATTCCACCCTTGAAACATTTTTTGGAGCTAAATTCTGGCCCTCTGCGCGTATTCGCAGTTTTAAATTAGGAATTTTTATACCGAAAATATACAAATTACTTAGAGCAGCGATGGATCACATTTAGCCCAAACCCTACGTGCAGTTTTCAAAATATCCAAAACATCCCAAATTACAACCTTGAGCCATATTTTCTAGCCAAATTCTGGCTTTCTGCATGTATTCGCAGTTTGTAATAACAAATTTTTATACAGAAAATATGCCAATTACTGAAAGCGGCGATAGATCACATTTTGCCCAAATCCACCATTCAGTTTTCAAAGATTCCAAGCATCCCAAATTCGACCCTTGAGTCATATTATGGAGCCAAATTCTGGCTCTCTGCACATATTCGCAGATTGAAATTACGAAATTTTATACCGAAAATATGTTAATTACTGAAAGAGCGATGGGTCACATTTTGCCGAAACCCTCTCTGCAGTTTTCAAAATATCCCAAACATCCCCATTTCGACGCTTGAGCCATATTTTGGAGCCAAATTCTAGCTCCCTGCACCTATTCGCAGTTTAAAATTACGATTTTTTTTTCCGAAAATATGACAATTACTGAAAGCGGCGATGGATCATATTCTGCACAGACCCTAACTGCAGTTTTCAAAATTTCCAAGCAACCCAAATTCGACCCTTGATCCATATTTTGGAGCCAAATTCTGGCTCCAAAAAACACATTGATTTTTATCATTTGTATTGGAAACAACATTGTCATAAGTCTTTCCTTGGATCTAAATAATACGAAACCTCGCTCTATGATTTGAAGTTAAAATCCTCATATATGGTAAAATAGTGACTTTTTTCACGTTTTTCATGTAGTGTGATTTTACGTAAATATATTTGTTTTCACCAATATTTCGATACTACTTCATGTTTTGTCTCGATATGTAATTTGGCCTTCAAATCTCAGAATTTCGCAAATGTTGCATTTTTAAGCAAGTTTCTTGCACTTTGTTTCGTACTAAAAATCATCGAATTTAGTAATATTTTGACGTTTATCATCAAATTTTCCTTTATGTGATATAAACAAAATATCATCGAATTAGGCAAAATTTTGCTGTTTTTCCACGTTTTTGTGAATTTTCAGTTCATTGTTAATAATTCATTATATGTACGATGAAGATGATGCAAACACATAATTGATTAGAAATTAACCTTAAATACTTTATTTTCAATCAACTATTTGTTTCTCGTTAAAATACCGAGTAAGATGTTGAAAAGGAGAAAGTTGGGTTTTTATTGCATATATCCCCGTTTCAGCCGGATTAGAGCGGTTTTACGTGTACATCTTCCAACGGAAATATAAACGGAAAATCAAGAACATTTTAGTTAATTCTATTGAAAACACATTGTTTTTTTTATCATTTGTATTGGAAACAACATTGTCATAAGTCTTTCCTTGGATCTAAATAATACGAAACCTCGCTCTATGATTTGAAGTGAAAATCTTCAAATATGGTAAAATAGTGACTTTTTTCACGTTTTTCATGTAGTTTGATATTACGTAAATATATTCATTTTTACTAATATTTCGATATTATTTCATGTATTATCACGATATGTGATTTGGCCTTCAAAATCACAGAATTTCGCATAATATTGTATATTAAACAAGTTTTCTTGCATTTTGTTTCGTACTAAAAATCATCGAATTTAGCAATATTTTGACGTTTATCATCCCCTTTTCCTATATGTGATTTAAACAAAATATATTCGATTTAGGCCATATTTTGCCGTTTTTCCACGTTTTTGTGAATTTTCAGTTTATTGGTATTAATTCATTATATATACGATAAAAATGATGTAAACACATAATTGATTAGATAATAACCTTAAATACTTCATTTTCAATCAACTATTTGTTTCTCGTTAAAATACTGAGTAAGATATTAAAAAGGGGAGAAGTTCTTTTTTTATTGCATATATCGACGTTTCAGCCGGAATAGAGCGGTTTTCGTGTACATCTTCCATCGGTAATATAAACGAAATATCAGGAACATTTTAGTTAATTCTAATGAAAACACATTGATTTAATCATTTGTATTGGAACAACATTGTCATATGTCTTTTCTTGGATCTAAATAATACGAAATCTCGCTCTATGATTTGAAGTTAAAATCCTCATATATGGTAAAATAGTGACTTTTTTCACGTTTTTCATGTAGTGTGATTTTACGTAAATATATTCGTTTTTACCAATATTTCGATACTACTTCATGTTTTGTCACGATATGTAAATTGGCCTTCAAATCTCAGAATTTCGCAAATGTTGCATTTTTAGCAAGTTTCTTGCATTTTGTTTCGTACTAAAAATCATCGAATTTAGCAATATTTTGACGTTTATCATCCCCTTTTCCTTTACGTGATTTAAACAAAATATCATCGAATTAGGCAATATTTTGCTGTTTTACCACGTTTTAGTGAATTTTCTGTTTATTGTTATTAATTCATTAATTATACGATAAAAATGATGCAAACACGTAACTGATTAGAAAATAACCGTAAATACTTCATTTTCAATCAACTATTTGTTTCTCATTAAAATACTGAGTAAGATATTGAAAAGGGGAGACGTTCTGTTTTTATTGCATATATCGACGTTTTAGCCGGAATAAAGCGGTTTTACGTGTACATCTTCCATCAGTAATATAAACGGAAAATCAGGAACATTTTAGTTCATTCTAATGAAAACACATTGTTTCTTATCATTTGTATTGGAAACAACATTGTCATATGTCTTTTCTTGGATCTAAATAATACGAAACCTCGCTCTATGATTCGAAGTTAAAAACCTCAAATTTGGTATAATAGTGACTTTTCACGTTTTTTATGTAGTTTGATATTACGTAAATATATTCATTTTTACCAATATTTCGATACTATTTCATGTAGTATCACGATATGTGATTTAGCCTTTAAATCTCAGAATTTCTCAAAATAATGAATTTTAATCAAGTTTTCTTGCACTTTGTTTTTTATTGCATATATCGACGTTTCAGCCGGAATAGAGCGGTTTTCGTGTACATTTTCCATCGGTAATATAAACGGAAAATCAGGAACATTTTAGTTAATTCTAAAGAAAACACATTGATTTTATCATTTGTATTGGAACAATATTGTCATATGTCTTTTCTTGGATCTAAATAATACGAAATCTCGCTCTACGATTTAAAGTGAAAATCATCATATATGGTAAAATAGTGACTTTTTTCACGTTTTTCATGTAGTTTGATATTACGTAAATATATTCATTTTTACTAATATTTCGATACTATTTCATGCATTATCACGATATGTGATTTGGACTTCAAATCACAGAATTTCGCATAATATTGTATATTAAACAAGTTTTCTTGCATTTTGTTTCGTACTAAAAATCATCGAATTTAGCAATATTTTGACGTTTATCATCCCCTTTTCCTTTATGTGATTTAAACAAAATATATTCGATTTAGGCAATATATTGCCGTTTTTCCACGTTTTTGTGAATTTTCAGTTTATTGGTATTAATTCATTATATATACGAAAAAATGATGCAAACACATAATTGATTAGAAATTAACCTTAAATACTTCATTTTCAATCAACTATTTGTTTCTCGTTAAAATACTGAGTAAGATGTTGAAAAGGGGAGAAGTTCGGATTTAATTGTATATATCGACGTTTCAGCCTGATTAGAGCGGTTTTACGTGTACATCTTCCATCGGTAATATAAACGGAAAATCAAGAACATTTTAGTTAATTGTATTGAAAACACATTGTTTTTTTATCAATTGTATTGGAAACAACATTGTCATATGTCTTTTCTTGGATCTAAATGATACGAAACCTCGCTCTATGATTTGAAGTGAAAATCTTCAAATATGGTAAAATAGTGACTTTTTTCACGTTTTTTATGTAGTTTGATATTACGTAAATATATTAATTTTTCCTAATATTTCGATACTATTTCATGTATTATCACGATATGTGATTTGGCCTTCAAATCACAGAATTTCGCATAATATTGTATATTAAACAAGTTTTCTCGCATTTTGTTTCGTACTAAAAATCATCGAATTTAGCAATATTTTGACGTTTATCATCCCCTTTTCCTTTATGTGATTTAAACAAAATATATTCGATTTAGGTAATATATTGCCGTTTTTCCACGTTTTTGTGAATTTTCAGTTTATTGGTATTAATTCATTATATATACGATAAAAATGATGCAAACATATAATTGATTAGATAATAACCTTAAATACTTCATTTTCAATCAACTATTTGTTTCTCATTAAAATACTGAGTAAGATATTGAAAAGGGGAGAAGTTCTTTTTTATTGCATATATCGACGTTTCAGCCGGAATAGAGCGGTTTTCGTGTACATCTTCCATCGGTAATATAAACGAAATATCAGGAACATTTTAGTTAATTCTAATGAAAACACATTGATTTTATCATTTGTATTGGAACAACATTGTCATATGTCTTTTCTTGGATCTAAATAATACGAAATCTCGCTCTTTGATTTGAAGTTAAAATCCTCATATATGGTAAAATAGTGACTTTTTTCACGTTTTTCATGTAGTGTGATTTTACGTAAATATATTCGTTTTTACCAATATTTCGATACTACTTCATGTTTTGTCACGATATGTAAATTGGCCTTCAAATCTCAGAATTTCGCAAATGTTGCATTTTTAGCAAGTTTCTCTCATTTTGTTTCGTACTAAAAATCATCGAATTTAGCAATATTTTGACGTTTATCATCCCCTTTTCCTTTACGTGATTTAAACAAAATATCATCGAATTAGGCAATATTTTGCTGTTTTACCACGTTTTAGTGAATTTTCTGTTTATTGTTATTAATTCATTAATTATACGATAAAAATGATGCAAACACGTAACTGATTAGAAAATAACCGTAAATATCATTAATGTAGACAATAAACATCACTGATGCAAAAACTGAACCCTGTGGTACTCCACTTGTGAAATTTCTCCAGTCCGATACATTGCCTCTGATCAGTGCCCTCATTTTTCTATCAGTCAGAAAATATTTCATCCATGTTAGAAGCTTATCTGTCACCCCTCCAACATTTTCAAGTTTCCAGAACAACCTCTTATGTGGAACTCTGTCGAAAGCCTTTTTTAGGTCCAGATAGATGCAGTCAACCCAACCATCTCTTTCCTGTAATATCTCTGTTGCTCGATCATAGAAACTGAGTACATTCGATACACAGGATGTTCCAGATCGAAAACCATACTGTCTGTCTGATATTATATCATTTCTTTCCAGGTGTTCTACCCACTTAGTTTTAATTATTTTTTCCAATATTTTGACTATTACACTTGTCAATGATACAGGTCTATAATTAAGGGGGTCTTCCCTGCTTCCACTTTTGTAGATTGGAACTATGTTAGCCTTTTCCCACACATCAGCTAAAACTCCTGTAAACAGGGATGCCTGAAAAATCAGTTGAAGTGGAATGCTGAGCTCTGGTCCACATTCTCTCAGAACCCATGGTGAAACTCCATCTGGACCAACTGCTTTGTTCTTACTGAGCTCGTTTAGCATTTTTCCACTTCGTCTCTAGACACCTCTGTGTGCTCTATGTTGTTCTCTGGAATTCTTATTGTTTCTGGTTCCCTGAAGATTTCATTTTGTACAAACACTTTGGAACTTTTCGTTTAATGTTTCACACATTTTCTTTTAATTTTCCGTGAATCTATTTCCCATTTTCAACCTCTGAATATTATCCTTTACCTGCAATTTGTTGTTTATGAATCTATATAATAGACCTGGTTCTGTTTTACATTTGTCTGCAATCCCTTTTTCAAAATTTCTTTCTGCCTCTCTCCTCACTGCTGTGTAGTTGTTTCTCGCATCTTTATATCGCTGGTATGTTTGGGGGTTTGGCCTCTTCCTTGTATTTATTCCATTTTTGTGTCATTTGGTCTCTGGCCCTCTCGCAATTTCTGTTGAACCAATCCTGTTTCCTAGTTCTGCATCACTGTTTTGGTATAAATTTTGTTGTGCCCTTATAATATATTTCACAAAACCTGACATACATCTCATTCACTTCCTTGCCTAGCAACAAGTCTATCCAATTATACTCACTAAAAAATTTTCTAAGGTGGCCATAATGTCCTCTCCTAAAGTCAGGTTTTTCAATTGCATCAACCTTCTTATTTTCTTCCAGATTATAACGCATTGTATACTTTATTCCCAAAAAGACATAGTCACTTTTACCCAAGGGGGGAAGGTACTGAATGTCAAATATTTCTTCCTCCTTCCTGGTAAATATCAAATCTAGCATGGAGGGAACGTCCCCTTCCCTCATCCTCGTAGCTTGTTTAACATGTTGATACAAGAATGTTTCCAGGATGAGGTCTACAAATTTACAGGTTCAAAAATCTTCTGTTTTAGCTTCATATGCTCGTAGTCTATGGATTTCAAGTTGAAGTCGACGACTATCAACAGTCGTGATCTATCGTTATCCGCTCTCGCTATGATCTCCCTCATTAGTGTTATAAGACCTTCTCGTATACTATCTAGCTCCTCCTTGGACCATGTGCTGCTTGGCGGTGGACTATATGCATTTATGATCATTAGTTTATCATCCTCATGGCAGATCTCTAGTGCTATTATGTCAACTTCTTGTGGATTGGCAGTCATTATTTCGTTCACCTTTAGGTGTTCTTTCACCAGCACAGCAACGCCACCGCCACCGCCTTTCCTAATTTTTCTGTCCCGTCTCCAAATTGAGTAGCCCCTTCGGAATATGACCTCATTTAAAATAGCATCTTCAAGTTTTGTCTCCGTGAGTGCAACAATGTCTGGTGTCTGCAGTTGTATTAAATAAATAAATATAAATATGTTTATTCAGGAAGGGTACATACATACAAGTAATGTTACATTAATGGATCGATATATAGATAGAGCTAGTACATACAATGCCTAAAGCCACTATTACGCAATGCGTTTCGGGCAGGATGTGATATTACATCACTTAACTCCAGTATCTTCGATCATACTCCATCTAAGATCCAGTCTAAGACCCATAAGGGAGCCAGTCGGCCGGTCGATCCATCTAAAACCCATAAGGGAGCTGGTCGGCCGAGCGGACAGCACACTGGACTTGTGATCCCGGGTTCGATCTCGGGCGCCGGCGAGAAAACAATAGGCAGAGTTTCTTTCACCCTATACCCCTGTTACCTAGCAGTAAAATAGGTACCTGGGTGTTAGTCAGCTGTCACGGGCTGCTTCCTGGGGGTGGAGGCCTGGTCGAGGACCAGGCCGCGGGGGCACTAAAAAGCCCCGAAATCATCTCAAGATAACCTCAAGATAACCATCTATGTTGGTGTATGCAATTATCAGGAACTTGTTCCCCCTCTTCTTATTTTTCACTCCCCCTCACTCTAATGATTTTGTTGGCTTGCCTTTATGTACCACTTTACTGGTCTGCCTACCCCTATCACTGTGTAGAAAAATGAATTGATTTCTTCCTCATTCCTGCTTTTATTTAAACGTTTTGCCTCGGCGAGGTTCAGTTTCAGCTTATCTCTATCTTCTTTTGAAAGATCTCGTTTTAACGACCACACTTTCCCATCCTCATCACTTTGTAATTTTCTAGCATTCCTTAGTACTTCTTCCGTCTGTTTGGCACCATTTAGGGTGGTCCTCAAAGGTCGATCTTTCCCTTTTACATATCTGCCTATTCTCCTGTAGTCGCACACATTCTCTATGGTTGTAAGACCTTCCACGAGGCCAACAATTTTATCTACTACTTTTACTTCTTCTACAGCTCTTTCTGACCTAGATGTTATCTCCTTTTCTTTGCAGCCAAAAATGATCAGGGACTTACTCCGATCAACTGTGTTTTCCACCAACTTCGGGTTAGATGCCAATTCGTTTTTCACTTCCAGCCTAATGTTTGTTTTATCTTGGTTGCTGTAGTGTTTGACTTCCTTTACTGCTTCTTCAATTTTTTCCTTCTCCTTGGCCACTTGTGCATAGGTGAGTTGCATATCTTTCTTGCACTGTTCTATTCCCTGTGTAGCTTCCTCTATCTGTGCTGACGAAAGCTGTTTTTCCTGTTGAATTTCCTTACCTAACCTATTGTAGTCATTTAAGTTTAAATTTACTTTAACGTCTTCCAAAGCTATTTTTAAGAATTTATTTTCTTCTTCCATGGCTTTGCAATTTGTTTCCAATTGATTCTTATCCTTGCACAAGTCTTTCACTAAACCCTCAAGACATATAACTTTGCTATTTAAATGGTCATTACTTTCTTTCAATTTACTAATTATTTCTACATGAGAGTTCACTATAGTATCTAATTTTACCAACTTGTTGTATAGACTGGTTATATCAATGCTTTCTTCACTGAATCCAGCAAAATCAAGGTCTGTTTTGTATTTCCTCTTGCCGGCGGCCATCTTAAATGTTCTTCTCTGCACTGGAAACACTAGGGGCAACTTTTTCTCATCCAATTTTTCCCTTCCCTTGGCATATTCCTGTTATCTCACCTATTTTTCAAAAGCACTATACCTTTATGTTCTCTGGGACACCACTCACTATCATCATCCTGTACTACAATACTTAGGATTGTTGAAATATGCTGGAGCTCCTCTTGTCTGCCTCTTGGGAAAGAATTTGGGATGTGATATGTGGTGGTTGTGGTGGTGGTGGTGATGGTAGTGTGTGGTGGTGGTAGTGTGTGGTGGTGGTGGTAATGTGTGGTAGTGGTGGTGGTGATGGTAGTGTGCGGTGGTGGTGGTGATGGTAGTGTTTGGTGGTAGTGGTGATGGTAATGTGTGGTGGTGGTGGTGATGGTAGTGTGTGGTGATGGTGGTAGTGTGTGGTGGTGGTGGTAGTGTGTGACGACGTCTGTGTCGTCGTCGCCACCACCACACACTACAACCACCACCACACACTTCAACCACCACTATACACTTCCACATTTCCAGCCACACTACACTACAACCATCACCACACACTACCACCACCACCACCACCACACACTACCACCACCACCACACACTACCATCACCACCACCACACACTACACCCACACTCACACTACCATCATAATCACACACTAACACCATCACCACAATACACCACAACACACCTCCACCACCACACACTACCACCACCCCCACTCACTACCACCACCACCACACACTACCATCACCACCACTATGCACTACCACCACCACACACTACCACCACCACCACCACACACTACCACCACCACCACCACATACTACCTCCACCACCACCACCACACACGACCATCACCACCACACACTACCACCACCACAACAACACTCTGCCACCACCACAACACACTACCACCACCATACACTACCACCACCACCACACACTACCATCACCTCCACTCAATACCACCACCACTACCACCACACACTACGGCCACACACTACCACCACCACAACAACCCTCTGCCACCACCACAACACACTACCACCCTCACACACTACTACCACCACCACATACTACCACTACCACACATTAACACCACCACACACTACCACCACCACACATTACCACCACCACACACTGCCATCACCACCACACACTACAACCAATACACACTACCACTACCACTATACACTACCACCACCATCACACACTATAACCACCACCACACACTACCACTACCACCATACACTACCACCACACACTACCACTACCTCCACAACAACACACTACCACCTCCTCCACACACAATACAACCACCACCACTATACACTACCACTACCACCACCACACACTACCACCATACACTACCACTACCACCACAACAACACACTACCACCTCCTCCACACACACTACAACCACCACCACACACACTTTCACACTTCAACATTTCCAGCCACACTACACTACAACCACCAGCATACACCACCACTACCACACATTACCACCACCACCACCACCACACACTACAATCACCACCTCACAATACAACCACCACCACACACTACAACCACCACCACACACTACCACCATACACTACCACTACCACTACCACCACCACAACAACACACTACCACCTCCTCCACACACACTACAACCACTATCACACACACTTTCTCACTTCAACATTTCCAGCCACACTACACTACAACCGCCAGCATACACCACCACTACCACACATTACCACCACCACCATCACCACCACACACTACAATCACCACCTCACAATACAACCACCACCACACACTACAACTACCACCACACATTACCATCACCACCGCCACACACTATCACCACCACCATGGAACAACTTCCTACACTTGTGGGGAGTGAGGGTGAAATTGGATATAAGAAAGTGAGCTTCAAGTTAATGTACTCAAACATTGATGGGATTTCCAATAAAGCAAGTGAACTGGCAGAAAGGGCGCAAGAAGAAAACCGTGATGTAATAGGACTCATGGAAACAAAATTGTCAGGAGTCATAACAGTCCCCGCGGCAGAAAGGGTGCAAGAAGAAAACCCTGATGCAATAGGACTCATGGAAACAAAATTGTCAGGAGTCATAACAGATGCTGTGTTTCCAAAAGACTACTATATAGTAAGGAAAGAGAGGGAAGGGAGAGGAGGTGGAGGAGTGGCCCTGCTGATAAGGAAGGACTGGAGTTTTGATGAGATGGAAATTCTGGACTGTGACACGTTCAGATTACATAACAGGAACTATAACATTGGGTGGACCTAAGATAATAGTGACAGCATTTACAATTCTCCCCTAAATGACAGAAGACCTAGACAGGAGTTTGATAGGAACAACATGACAACCATTAATATAATAGAGAGAGCAGCATCAGTTGCCTGAAGGAATGGCTCAAAACTCTTAATCATGGGCGATTTCAACCATGGAAAGATTGACTGGGAGAATGGGGTTATTTTGAGATGATTTCGGGGCTTTTTTTAGTGTCCCCGCGGCCCGGTCCTCGACCAGGCCTCCACCCCCAGGAAGCAGCCCGTGACAGTTGACTAACACCCAGGTACCTATTTTACTGCTAGGTAACAGGGGCATAGGGTGAAAGAAACTCTGCCCACATGGGGGGACCCATGAAATGGGGGACCTATATGGTGGTGCAGATACGTGGAGAGCTAAACTTTTGGAAGTGGCAACAAGGAACTTTTCTGACCCAGCATGTCAAGGAATCCACAAGAGTGAGAGGCAATGATGAACCGGCTAAACTCGACTTGATATTCACCCTGAATGAGTCAGAAATAAAGGAAGTTAAAGTTGAAGGCCCCATAGGAATGAGTGACCACAGTGTACTGATTTTTAAGTACTTGGTGGAGGTAGGGATAACCTATCCAAGGATGGGATCGGAGGGAAAAAGACTAAATTACCGAAGAGGAAAATATGACGAGATGAGGAACTTCCTCAGGGGGAATACCATGGGAAACAGAACTTAGAGACAAGAATGTGCAGGACATGATGGATTTTGTCACCCAGAAGTGCCTGGAAGCTGCAGACAGGTTTATTCCTGTCCAAAAGGAGAAAAACGAAAAACAACAGAAAAACCCATGGTTCAACCAGGAATGCAAGGTAGCGAAGCAACTGAGTAAAAGAACATGGAGAAACTACAGAAATAACAGAACACCGGAGAGCAGGGAGAGATACCAGAGGGACAGAAATGAGTACCTCAGAGAGAAGAGAGAAGCAGAGAGACAGTTTGAAAATGACATAGCGAGTAAAGCCAAGACCCAACCAAAGCTGCTCCTCAGCCACATCAGGAGGAAAACAGCAGTGAAGGAACAAGTGATGAAACTGAGAAAAGGGGAGAACAGATACACAGAGAATGACAATGTGTGTGAAGAACTCAACAAGAGATTCCAGGAGGTCTTCACAATAGAACAAGGAAAAGCCCCTGCACTAAATAAGGAGGAGGCAAACCAAGCAACCTTGGAGGAATTTGACCTCAACAGTGATGAGGTCAAAAGGTGTCTGCTGGAGCTGGATGTGACAAAGGCTGTTGGGCCTGACAGAATCTCACCATGGATACTAAAGGAAGGTGCAGAAGCACTAAGTGTGCCACTCTCTATGATGTAAAACAGGTCACTGGAAACAGGAGACTTACCAGAAAGTTACAAGACAGCTAACGTAGTCCTAATATACAAGAAGGGTGACAGGCAAGAGGCACTGAACTACAGGCCAGTTTCCCTAAATTGTATACCATGCAAGGTGATGGAGAAAATCGTGAGGAAAAGGCTCGTAGAACATCTGGAGGGAAATAACTTTGTAACACACCACCAACATGCGTTCATGGATGGTAAATCGTGTCTCACAGGTTTAATAGAATTCTATGACCAGGCAACAAAAATTAGGCAGGAAAGAGAAGGGTGGGCTGACTGCATTTTCCTGGACTCCCCAAAAGCCTTTGACACAGTACCCCATAAAAGGCTGTTAAAAAAGTTGGAGCATCTGGCAGGAGTAAAAGGTAAGGTGCTCCAGTGGATAAGGGAGTACTTAAGCCACAGGAAACAGCGAGTAACGGTGAGGGGGGAGACATCAGAGTGGCGAGATGTTACCAGCAGAGTCCCACAGGGCTCAGTACTTGGACCCATCCTGTTTCTAATATATGTAAACGATCTTCCGGAGGGTATAGACTCATCCCTCTCAATATTTGCTGATGATGCAAAAATTATGAGAAGAATCAAGACGGATGAAGATAGACAGAGACTACAGGATGACCTGGACAAACTGGAGGAATGGTCTAGAAAATGGCTGCTAAAGTTCAACTCAGGAAAGTGTAAAGTAATGAAATTAGTCGAAGGGAGCAGGAGGCTGAACACAATGTATCATCTGGGAGGTGAAATCTTGGAAGAGTCAAATATAGAGAAAGATTTGGGGGTTGATATCACACCGAACCTGTCTCCAGAGGCCCACATCAAAAGAATATCATCAGCGGCATATGCTAGCCTGGCCAACATAAGAACTGCCTTTAGAAACTTGTGTAAGGAATCGTTCAGGACCCTGTATACCACTTATGTAAGACCAATCCTGGAGCATGCAGCTCCAGCCTGGAGTCCATACCTAATTAAACACAAGACAAAGTTAGAGAAAATGCAGCACTATGCCACCAGGCTCGTCCCGGAACTGAGAGGAATGAGTTACGAGGAAAGGCTAAAGGAGCTGAACCTCATATCCCTGGAAAACAGAAGAGTAAGGGGAGACATGATAACCACCTACAAAATTCTCAGGGGAATTGACAGGGTAGACAAAGACAAACTCTTCAGCACGGGTGGGACACGAACAAGGGGACACAGGTGGAAACTTAGTACCCAGATGAGCCACAGAGACGTTAGAAAGATTTTTTTCAGTGTCAGAGTAGTTAATAAATGGAATGCACTAGGAAGTGATGTGGTGGAGGTTGACTCCATACTCAGTTTCAAATGTAGATATGATAGAGCCCAGTAGGCTCAGGAATCTGTACACCAGTTGATTGACGGTTGAGAGGCGGGACCAAAGAGCCAAAGCTCAACCTCCGCAAGCACAATTAGGTGAGTACCACCACCACACACTACATTCACCACCACACACTACAACCACCACCACACACTACCACCACCTCCACACACTACCACCACCACCACACACTGCCACTACCAGGGCGCCTGACAGCTGGGTGGACAGCGCTTCGGATTCGTAGTCCTGAGGTTCCGGGTTCGTTTTCCGGTGGAGACGAAGACAAATGGGCAAAATGTTTCTTTCACCCTGATGCTCCTGTTACCTAGCAGTAAATAGGGAGTTAGACAGCTGCTACAGATGCTTTCCGGGGTGTGTGTAACAAAAAGGAGGCCTGGTTGATGACCGGGCCGCGGGGACACTAAAGCTCCCAAATCATCTCAAGATAACTACCACACACTACAACCACCACTACACACTACCACCACCACCACTTCGCACTACCACCACCACTCCAAACCACACACAACCACTACCACACCACCACACACTAGCACACTTCACACACACTACCTCTACCACACTACACCACACACTACCTCTATCACACTACAGCACACCACCACCACACACTACCTCTATCACAATACACCATTACCACATCACACTACCACACCACCCCCAACACTACCTCACTACAACACCACGCTACCTCACTTGCACATTACCACCACACCACCACAATACCATTATTACCACACCACACTAACATGCACACTGCAACCACGAGCACCATCAATCATTTACCACCAACTGTAACCATCACTCACCACTGCCACCAACCACAATAACTGACCACCACCTCCATGGATTCTCCATAAATTGAAAAAATTAATAAAAATGTTGAAGCAACCTTTATTATGTTCCTGTTTTATTTTACTAAATGTAGAAATATACTTTTATATTTCTACATTTTTATATATAACAGTAATCACAAAAACTACTTTTATGAAACATTTAAGGTTGCCACAAGGTTTCAATTTTACAATCAAGGTTTCAATTGAGACGAGGGTTCACAAGGACCGTCGTCACGGCCCTTGTGGATTTGCTCATATGATGCATCACACTATTTTGATATCTGTGTTTACTGAAGTAAGGGCGAAGAGGTAGAACAGCCTATAGGCAGAGCTCGGGTGCATGGGGGAATTGTGTAAAACCCTGGTATTTTGTCTCGGAGAGGCTGCAGGATTCTTTTACCGTGTCGTAACTGAGTCGATTAAGGCAGAGTCTGGAATCCTCTCTGACGTAGGTTCGAACCCTCGTCACGGCCCTTTTGGGTTTGTTCATTTGATGCATCTCGCTATTGTGATTTCTGTGATTAATGGGTTGGTTGTGAGATGTGTGTAAACCGGTTTTCATTTATAAAGAGGGGGGTTTTGCAGGTGTATGGAATCACTTTTGGGTCTTTGTTTGGTGGATGGGCTGCCCTTTTCCGCCCAGCCCCAAACCCTGCAACCGCCCCTCCTTCCTGGTCCCAGCCAAGCACCCTCACCTCTCACCGCCATGTCCCCAACCTGCCACCGACCCTATACCTCCCTCCTCATCCAGCTCCACCACCCTGTCCCTCCTCCCTCTCTTCCTAATGTTGACTCCCAGGAAATAGCTTATAAATGTGACAAGCGTGCTTCTGGAAGACACAGTATACGTAATGAGATATGTTGGAATTGTCGTGGCATTGTCATTTCAGGAATGTCTGCACAAGTGCAAGGGCTGATGAAAAACCAGGACAGGTCAGCGTTCATGATGGCAGACCGACTTTTGAGGTGAAGTTTGATGGTTTGAGATGAACGGCTTTCGTAGACACCGGGAGTTAGGTGACATTAATTAAAAATTCAGCCTTTAGCAAATTGAAACGTGCCCACCTGAAGTGTTGTGAAAAAATCTAACAGCAGTTAATGGGGCAGCACATTGACATCTTGGGCCAAGGTACCATTATTTTTTAAATAGATAATGATAAGTCACACCCTCATACATCACAGTTGTCGATAATCGTGCATTCCCTGCGGATATTTTAATTGGAATGGATTTCTGGAGTAGATTTCCTTACTCCTTGTCTACTCAAAAGGGTGCAAGACACTGCAGGTTGTGGTTCGGTAATGTGTGTTATGACGCTGGGTTCCTTAGTTGGAAACAAGAGGTCAAATTGAGCTCTAAATAATTACTTTACATTAATTGATAGGATTGGATCATGTGAGAAAGATAGTCAATTAACAATAACATTTACATGCAGGACCCCTTAAAGCCTGGTTCTGCAGTATTCTCGTCATCCTTGCCAAACGTAAGATAAATCTGGTTTCTTACAGAGCATTCAGACTCTGAGCTTGTTGACTATTAAATATAATATTGAACTAGTTATCAACCATTCTTAGAACTGTTAAAGTAACCAGTATTGAATGTCGGTGAAGACTTGTAATGTTTATAAGCTGCACAATCAGCTAGGTATCTTCCCGGCAAAAACTTGAGAGAGCTCGGGCACTGAGGTCTGCTTCCGCCTTCTCTGGACTGCTGTGCTTGGGTCAACATCTCTCCTGTGTGGCTCTGTCTCCTCCTCCTCTTCCCTTACCTTATCCTTTAACCTTTGATCTACCAGTTAAGTATTACTATACAGTGTTACCTGTACGGTTTCTGGCATAAGTGTGTTGTAATGTGTATAGTCTATGCTAGTGTTTATATTGCTAAGTTACTCTAGGGGGGTCTCAGTGGAACCACGTGTGCTCAAGGGGGCATATCATTCTAAATCGTTATAAATTAAAAGTTGTTCAATTTGCTTAGAATTTTTTTTATGAAATGGTTATAGAAAGGGCTGCAACTGGTCCAAGTTTCACCATCACACCCTAAACAGAAAAGGAGAAAAAAAATACACAACGTATTATGCAACGAATGTTCAACATTCTCAAATAATCTCACGGAACACATGTGTCAACTAAAATGTCTACTATGTGCTGTAGAAGCACAAACTCTTGTAATAATTGTAATATGTATGTGCAATATATTTATATTTAAATTTTTTTTTCTTTTTTTTTTGGCCAATATTGTTTTCTCGTTTGTTATCAAGGGATTTGCATGAAACTTGCACACCTTGCTCAATGAACGCCTATCTGCAAGGGTGCCAATTATGAACGAAATCTGTCGAGGTCAAGCTCAGCTACAGGTGGCCGAACTTGGATCTTTATTTTACTCTGGAAAGTAATTTACACCTTCAAATTACTTCAGAGCTTTCATTTATTAATCAATTTACATGCAAATTTCACCTTATATGTAGCGTTTGTGCTTCTACAGAATCTAGTAGACATTTTAGTCCAAAGTCTATTTGTTGATTTTATAAAAATTTATAAATATCATATATTGCATATTTTTTAGAAGGGTAACTTTGAAAAATTATATTATTGCACTAAACACTTTTTTAATAAAACTGATCACTAGAATCCTTTATTATGTGCTTAATTTAATATCTGAGTGTTATAGAAATGATTTTAGTTGACACATGTGTTCCCTGAAACTATTTGAAAATTCGTTGCATAATTCGTTGTTTATTTTTTTCTCCTTTTCTGTTTAGGGTGTGTTGATGAAACTTGGACCAGCTGCAGCCCTTTCTATAACCATTTTATAAAAAAATTTATAAGCAAATTGAACCACTTTTAATTTTACATTGATATGCCACCTCAAGTGGTACCAGGCTACCTAGAGTTCTTGCTAGTGTCCCTTACCAAGTAGTCTTTACCCCTAGTTGCCATTGTAAACCTTGAATCCTGCTTATGTGGACCAAGGTATTTAACGTAAGATAGAGTGGTAAAGAGAATAAGTGTTTTAGTGTGTTAATGTATATGGGGGGGGTTATTAGAGGGTTTAATAAATAAGGTATAAGAAGGAGGTTTTCCTTTAATCCTGCTGAGTGTGGAATAGGGAATCACCTTAGGCTGCGGGTACATATCCTAACCTAACTTTTAGTAATTATTGGGAATATTCTTCCCTGGGGCCGGGGCCTTCCTAATTCCACTAGTTTAGGAATTCTTTAATCATGTACCATTGGCCCTCTCAGTTTAACCACATACCTTTTCCTAACAACGTGTCTTACTGTTAAATTTGTTGACCATCCACCAGTTATTGCTTCAATTAAGAGGAAGCAGATATATAACATTAATTACCCCAAATTATTATTTGTCTCTTCCAGACACCAATAAGAAATCATGAGTGTAGCATGCCTTGACTAAGCAGACTTGTCCACCACGGTCAGTTAGGTTCATTAATGTGTCTGTGGAACGTCACATTCCACCAGGTGACAAATCTACTAGGTACCCTTCTGGTACCTAGTAGATTTGACAGATTGCTAATGTCCCCACCACCTAATTGTTGTGCTTGACAAAGGTGCCCTTTTCCCAGTCGTCAATCTCTTACACACGACCTATCGCTTCAGAGTGGGTGATCTCTAATCGGTGATATTATAATAGATTGAAATTATTGTGTATAGTAACGTTATTAGATAGAGAAAGTTATTATACTAACTTTCTAATTGGTGAAAGTTATTAAGGATATCTCAGAGGGCTATTTTAGACGAGACAGACATTTTTCAGCATGGGCAACCTGAGATACCAGCCGTCACTGTACAGTGAAGCACAATAAATCTTAAGGACATTAATTAGATTTCGAACAGAAATAATGAGACAAGAGTATCTCAAGATACTCATAATGTGGACAAGTTAATATCAGCACTGGATTTGCAGCATATTCAACAGACGGACAGGGAACTGTTGAGAGGAATCCTATGTAGATTTCCAAAATTGTTTGCAACTGATGAAGATCAAACTGGATTACTTGATAAGTTCGAGCACACCATTCCAACAGGTGACCACGCGCCTGTGTACACTCTGCAGTGGAGGCTTCCGGAACACGTGAAGAAAGTTATTAGAGATGAGTGTCCAAAGATGTTGTGACAGAATGTCATTGAACCTAGTACTTCACCGTGATTGTCTCCGGGTTTGTTGGTTCGCAAACCGGGTTGTAATTACAGGTTTTGCGTGGACTACAGGAAGGTTAATGAGATTACAAATGGTGATGTGTATACCCTACCCCGAATTCAAGAGATCATAGATCAGTTTGGGGCAGCCAAATATTTCTCCACTCTCGATGCAAATTTAGGGTATTAGGCTATACATGTGGCAGATAAGGACAGATAAAATACAACGTTCTCTGATGATGTGCACATTTACCAGTTCAAGCACATGCCTTTTTGGGTTAAAGATAGCGTCTTGTTCATTTCGGAAGACTATTAATTACATCCTCAGTCCAGTCTTGAGTTGGCACTCATTAGTGTACTTAGATGACGTGGTGGTTTATTACAGGTCGTTTAATGAGGACTTACAGGACTTGACTGAGACTCATTATTAGATAAGGCAGGCTTTAAATTAAATGTTTAGAAATGCAATCTGGCATCTCAGAAATTCAAGTTTCTGGGGTTCTAAGTGAGAACAGAAAGGATCCGTTCTGACCCGGATTCATGCCATGATATTGCTGAGATGCCTACTCCAAGGACAGCAAAGATAGTGTGCAGGTTTCTTGGGGCAGCTGGGTACTTCCACCGCCATATTAAGGGTTTTGCTTGTACATCAGCACCCTTGACTGACCTTACAAATAAATGTCATATTTGTTTGGAAACCATAACATGATGCAGCATATTAAAAAATCAAGAGTCAACTCATTACCATCCCAGTATTAGCCATGCCTGACTTTGATAAAGAGTGGGAAGTACACACTAATGTGTACTTCCATCATAGGAAGTGACATTGCCATAGGTGGCTGTTTAATGCAGCGCGATTCTGAGAACCATCCTCATCTGGTGGCGTATTTCAGTACGAAAGTGAAGGGTCCTGAAGTTTGATACTCTGTTACGAATAAGGAAGTGCTTGCAGTCGTGGAGAGCGTTAAATACTTTGAACCATATCTATTCCAGCGCCATTTTGTAATTTATACATATCACCGATCTCTCACACATATATTTAAGAAACGATTAAGTGCCCGCGGATGTCACGTTGGTCCCTTGAACTATCAGCACACTCATTTTAGATACTTTACTAGCCAGAACCATCACATGTTGTGACAGATACTTTAAGGAGGAACGTCGCCTCCATTGATGAGAAGGTTAACATCGAGTCTGTTCCCAGAGACAAAATGAGAGAATTCCAGATGAACGAAACTGGGCGAAAAGAAATTACTGAACATTTGGAAGGAGGTAATTATCCATCAAAGATACATTAATTGTCAATAAAAGATTTTGAACTCAAAGGTGTACTGTATTTTGTAAATGCCCAGAAGGCTCATGCAGTATTTCAGCTGGTTATTCCAGACGCATTAAGATCATCAGTGTTGAAACTGGCGCACGCTTCTAAGATAGCGGGTCATCCGGGTATTTACAAACAAATGAAAACAAAATCATTGTTCTATTTTCCAGGAATGTTGTCAGATGTAATTATACATGATAAATCATGTCAGAACTGTCAGAAAAAGAAAAGTACCCGTAAGGTACAAACCCCACTGCAGGAATTCCCAGAAATTTTCGAACCTTTAAATCGGGTGGGAGCTGGTTTGATTTATTTATATAGTAGGCACTCAAGCAATCGATACGTTTTGATATTAGTGGATCATCTGTACAAGAACACTACGCTGATTGCTACACCTCAGAGGGACACTCGCACGGTTGCCGACGCTTTTTTGCATAGGTTTGTAACTGTATTTGGTCCACCTAAGGTATTAGTTTCTGACCGGGGTCAATTAAAGAAGTTTGTAAAATTTTAGAGACCACTACATCCTTGACAACAGCTTGCACCCTCAGGCGAACAGAATAACGGAACGAACCAATCGTTCCGTTAAAGATATGCTGGCAATCCTTGCAGAGCATGATGCAGCCACTTGGGATGAATAACTACCGTATGTGCAGCTGGCTTTGAGTACTACTATCTATCAGTCAACTAACAGCCCAACTCCTTTTGCTTTTCACAGGACATTCATGTACCTTCCCATCAGTTAACAGACATAATGTTGTGTATGGAAAGGATTATTCTTCAGAAGTCCTCATTAAAATGAAAAATGCTTGGAGGATCGCAGCCATAGCTTCCAAAACAGCACGGGATCATTATGCTCAGTACCATGACAGGAAAGTACAACCTATCGTGTTGAAAGAGAGTAGTCTCGTGTTAAGAGTTAATGAATTGGCACCCGCCAATCAGAGTAGTAGGAAACTTGCATCTAGATGGCAGAGCCCTTATAGAGTAATTAAGAGAGCAGGTCCTGTTAATATTGTTATTAAAGGTGTATTTGAGGACCAAGTTAAAAGAACTATACATATTAACAAATTAAAGCAATATCAGGCTAGGGAGGAACTAGAACTGCCTTCAGCAAATCTGATTCCTGACCCAGGTGAGCTAACTAATATTTCAAGTGTTGAGTCGGATGCAGAGAACGAACTTCTGTCAACTGTCATCAGTAGTCAAGTTCAGTCTTGTCACCCCATCGTAACAAGATCTCGAGCTATGCAGTAGATGTTAATTAACTTCCTTAGTCAGGTTAGTAGAGTTCATCTATTCCTGTAGAGGCAATAGTGTGGATTTACTAATTGTTCATGAATCAGGTAGCAGACTTTAACTTGGTCTGGGGTTTTCCAGTCTTTTAAAACCCAGAGTATAATCCATGCTTCCGCCAGTTGTTTATTGTCTGTCTTTCCCGGGTCTGATTGTACACCCGTTCCAGCCCTGTCCAGTCACATGTGAGACCATCATCGAGGTCAGTGGGAGTGACTTGGCCGTGCCTTTTGATAAGATCAGGAAAGGTACATTGCAGAAAATCCTTACCCCCCCACCCCCGACCCAGTAATTCGTCAATTGGTGGCTGATTATTACATCAATCACCCGGCCGATACCTCACGTCACTAACGAGGTTGTCCTCTCCCCAGCATGCTGTCTACAAGGAGCAGTTGTTAGATGTCAACGATTAAAATCATCGGTGGTCAACGCCACCCACTTGCAGCGTCAAGATGGCAGGCAAACCGGAAGTGAATGAAGAGAGACCCGCGAAGAAGTACGCCAGCTGCAGGACTCACCAGTCCCCTCGCGACGTCTGTGGATACGTCGTCTGATGCAACCGGAAGTGTAACGAGTCGGTCACATTACTGTTCTCCCTACAGAGTGTGGTTGACTCGCCAACAGGGTGCACGCTTGCACCATCAGCCCTGGGTCAGCTGCACGAAGATATACATGGAAGTTGTTTCGGCCTAGTAGTTATGTGGCACTGCAAGATGACGTTACCCAGGAGCTGAGGCCGAAACCCACCTGTCCTGCTACTACGCCATCCACTTCAACGGCGCTCGATGTCCACTCCCGTCGTAAGACACCATTGTACGTCGAAGCTCCGTTCTACTGTCGGACAGATATCTCTAGCAGTCCCATCTATCATGACTGCTTGCGAGCTTCGAGATGAGTGATGAACTATTGTGTTGAAACTTGCGCACGCTTCTAAGATACCTGATCATCCGGGTATTTACAAACATATATGAAATGAGTTTTTGGGTTTAGGGAGGTTCATCTGGAGGCGACAGGGTATAAACATCTTGGGCCGTGACGAGGGTTCGAACCTACTTCCGAGAGGATCCCAGACGCTGCCTTAATCGACTGAGCTACGGCATGGAAAAGAATTGCAACTGGAAGTTCTACTGACCTTACTCGGATCCTGCAGCCTCTCCGAGACACAAACCAGGATTTTTACACAAATCCCCTATGCACCCAAGCTGTGTCAATAAGCTGTTCTACCTCTTCGCTCTTACTTCATTACACCTTACTTATGGCGAGTAGTAAGTGTACTTACTGTACTGTACTTACTTATGTGTACTGTTTCCCACTATAATTTCACAATGCACACATTCAATATGCATATAATAATAGTACAAATAATTTATTGTTTCTTAACTTTTTTATTCATAAAGAAACATACTTGTTTCTTTCTTCTAATCTCACTTCTTTTCTTATGACATTTTCTCCAGTCACCTCTTCATTATTATTTCCTTTTATCTTAATAGTACATAAACTAAGAACATTAAACATTCAACTATAATTTTTTCTCCATGCAAAACTTCTGTTCGTTCCTAATTCTTCTTCTCAAATTCCACAATATCATACATTTTTACATATGTTTTCTGGAACAGGTGCGCTCTAAGACCATTTTAAACATTAAGAAGGAGAAATATTGTAAGAATTTTCCAACCCCACCTTAATAATTTAGAGGATACATGACTGATTGAACTGCATTTTAGCGTGCAGTGGAGCTACTACACTTCTATGGCATAAGAATACCACAGTAGGTACGGGGCTGCTGATTATATTACAGTAGACAGAAGTGCCCTTTATTAGGTTTTACTTCTCATATTTCTTAATTTAGTTATGATCCAAATTGTTAAATTTTAAAATGATCAGATGTCTATAATATAAGTGAGAATGTCTATCTATCTATCTGTCTGTCTGTTCAAAGTTGGAGGTCAGACACGTGGGCCTAGACTTACCCAAATTTGTAGGGGAAATAGTGTGGGTACTGGACGGGTGGGGTAGGCCCAAGATGAATGCTTCAACAATATATCAAGTAACACAACACTCCTGAGTGACTTTCATTAAGTCTGAAATTAATCCGAGATGAAACTGGGAATGAGATGTTTGTAGAGCGGGAAGTTTACCCCCACGAATTTTCTGAATTATAAATTTTCTGGGGAGGGGAGAAGAAGGGTGGGACCATGGTGGTGGAGGAGAGGGAGAAGTGGGAGGAGAAAGAGAAAGGGGCAGACCAACTGGATGGATAAAAAATCGGGAATGAGATGTCCGTAGAGGGTGAAGTTTACCCGTGCACATTTTTAATAATATGTTTTCTGAGAGAAGGGGTATTATTGAGGGGGGGGAAGAGGGGGGGAGGGGGGATAGGGTGGAGGGTCTAATGGGTGGGACCAAGGGGGTAGGAAAAGGGGGTCAAGGGGAGGATGGGACAAGAGGGGGTGGAACAGGTGGTGGTGGGAGCAATGATGGATGTTCTCTTGCACCACCAGGTACCCCCGTGGTATTTAATATAGTGCAAATTAAACAATAATTTTAACTGACATTTAAAAAATCTGATTTATAAAGTAATTTGTTTATATATTTTCGATTTCTTTTGGAAATTTTCAAATTTTAGGTGTTCATAATTTTTTGTATAAATAAATATTTTTTACTTCAGATTTATATTTTTTTCACTGAAATTTTAGTTGAATTATTAATTTTTTTTTAAGGTATTATTCTGTAATACATGTAAAAACATAAAAGTGTTTTTTATGCCATTTATAAAACTCTTTTTCCTGGCACATAGTTTTAAGGTAAATAAAATATAAAATATGATTATTTTCAATTGCAACATCAATAACTTTATCACTAATTTTTGCATTACATTAACATTTTGTTAATACGAACAAAATATGTAAGATCAAAACATAGAAAAAATTCACTCAATCAAAAATTGTGTTCAATACACAGAAAGCAACAAAATTCGAAAATGTGATTCTAAACAACTGAGGTTGAAATCACACAGGACCCAGATTCTTGTGAAGCTGATTATGACCCCCACAAGTAGTAACTTCATACTATAGTACACCGTAGATCTAGGGAAGACCTTATTTAACCATGTAGTAACTTCATACTAAAGTACACTGTAGATCTAGGGAAGACCTTATTTAACCATCATCATCATTACTTCTACTTTCAAAGTTAAATATTAATTTTGTAAGTAAAGATGTTCATAATAATACATATATTTTGCAAAAGAAGACATTTTGAAAGATAACGATATAATTTACTCTACTTATAATTTAACAACGTTTTTGGTGCTGTTCTACAGCCTGAGAGGGGGCTGCAAATATGGAAGTAGGAATGGATATAAAAGGGCACTTATTATTCTATATGAATATACCTTTTTAAATATGCCAAGGACTGTGAAATATACTGGGTCATATATTCATACAAAGGTGCAGAACGTTACTTGACCTGATCATGGATCTAAAACCAAAAATAAAACCCACACATTTTGAAAATTTATAAATTTAGGTCGTGTTTCTGATTCCTAATCGATGCAGCACCGTTGGCTGCTGGAGCCACAGTTGCCCCAGAAGACGCCCCAGCATGGATAAGAAGTGGCTATGCATTCTCCATTCGCCAGCAAGCAGGTCTGAGGGCTGTTGGGCTTGGCCTTGGATGAGCAACAGGTACACGACTTACTCTCACAAAGCTCTGGGTAAGACTTCTCGGGAAGTACACACTTGGGCTTGCATTTGCCGTTTATCATGGCACAGTCAGTTTCTTGTTCACAGGAAGTAAGCGGAGCTGAAAATTTGTGAATAAAGAATATAATTACCGAAATCTTCTTAATTAAAAGATTTGATAATTAGAATAACATAATATGGTTGTATTAGTAGCAGGAGTAGGTCAAATAACATGACAAGATCCACTGATCTGGTTAATTTGAATAAACATTAAACTAAAATGAACACCCATCCATGAAGAAAATTAGAAAAAGAAATGAAGGCTATATGCAAACTACTTAAAAATAGGAAAGTAAGTAATTATCAAAAGAAGGTACCAAGCCGGGAAGGTTATCTTGAGATGATTTCGGGGCTTTAGTATCCCTGCGGCCCGGTCCTCGACCAGGCCTCCACCCCCAGGAAGCAGCCCGTGACAGCTGACTAACTCCCAGGTACCTATTTTACTGCTAGGTAACAGGGGCATAGGGTGAAAAAGCTCTGCCCATTTGTTTCTCGCCGGCGCCCGCGATCGAACCCGGGACCACAGGATCACGTGCCCAGCGTGCTGTCCACTCGGCCGACGGCTCCAGGAACGCTATATAGCACCATCATATGTGAAGGATATTCAGAAAGGGATAAATATCACTAAGGATGCACATACGAGAGCAAAAGCGCATAAGGCGAACAATATCAAAGGTATCTGATTCCCCAATAATTCTATCGAGGGAACAGATGACCGCGAGGGACGATTAGGATGCAAGACACACACGTTCTGGAAATCTGGACATTCAACAAGGATATGCACGACCGTAAGAGGAACAATGTAGTTTGGACAATAATATGACCTCTTAATGTGGCGCCACCACTTTAACTATATATATTGTCCGCCACGATAATTGGGAGATAATATATGTGTCAACAGTGTGAGAACACTGTTGTTTTAACGGTGCACGAACACCTGGCCTTCCAAGGTTCGAGTCCTTCATAGGGGTTGAGTTGTTTGTGTATTACATATGACTTATGAGTTTATGCAAGTGTACCGTGTATATATGAGGCTCACATTCTTTCTAGTAATGTGATTGACTGATAAAAATGAATTTTGATCTCTTATCACGGCTGGTGTCGTTGGGAAGTTGAAATTGTTTGGTTAATGCTCCCGACTTTCAATTTTTTTTTCGATCTGCCGTGGTATAAGGGTCTAGAGTACTGGTTGTGTCAACGGGGCGTTAACACCTGGCCTTCCAAGGCTTGAGTCCTTCACAGGCGTTAAGTTCACCGATTGCTTTGAAATTTTCACACAACGGTTGTGTGATAGGTTGCCATAACATACAGAGTGATCTCAGATCTATCTCTAAAAGGCTCAATTTTACTACAATCCTAGATATAGTGTTCGAGTGTGTGTCCCTGTCTTTGTCCACACACTTTACACTTTACTTCATCTAGATCCCTATACAAGCCGAACTGCCAGAGATACTTGTAGCCAAATCTTATACAAGCTGTGACAACATCTGTTAGTCTACTTACTTTGTTACTTGCCCATACACATGTTTTACTTCACACATTTCATTGTGATGAACAATGGACCTACTAGTTCCAGTTTGCACAGTTCTATTTTCTTCAAATCCATCCAGGAGTTCTTGTCTAATGACACTTTTAAGGGACTTATTTGATAACTCAAGATTCCGTTCAATACTGTCTTTATTTACTGCAGCCTTAGCACCTGAGGGCGTCAACTTTGTCATGTTCCTGCAGGCCAATGTGAGAAGGAATCCACAACATTTTCATATTTACCCTCTTGCTAAGTATTCTTATATATCTACGTCTAGATTCCAAGACAAGCACGTTATTACTTGATTGCAAACTGTTTATTGCTCGTAGTGAGGAAAGGGAGTCAGAAATAATTAAGCTGTCTACTTCAGTGTTGTCAATGATTTCGAGTGCTACCAGTATTGCTACCAACTCAGCTTGCATTGTGGATGCCCAGTTACTAATTCGAATATTCCTTTGAATTGTGCTGCCATCGGGCTGATGAGCAATAACAGCACTTCCTGCCCTCCCTGTAGGTGTACTGAGTGATCCGTCAGTGTATATGATCTGTGTTATGTTGTTTTCAGCTTGTATATTGTGAATGTGTTCTATGGTGCTTAATTTAGCAGCAAGCTGAGCATGAGGGTTGCTTGTGATTAGTTTCTTGGTGGGGTATGCAGGGGACAGGATGTCAAAAGGTACTATCTGCCAGGGTGGAAGGAAGCGCTATACTCTTTCATCTGTATATACATCGTGCAGTCCCATCATTTTAATATGAGTGGCTGTTCTTTGAATCCATTTAGACTCACTGGTTCCATTTCGTATGTGTTCTAACAGTTTAACTGAAACAATGTTGTTTTTGTTATCACGCAGAAGCTTTAGTCCCATCATAAGATTAATTTCAAATATTCTGTCTCGAATGCTAAGTATATTTAATTCTTTCCGCATGTTGAGAACTTTAGTAGTTATAGGACAGCCAAGTATTATTCTGAGTGCTTCATTTTGCATTTTTTCCAGTCTATCAATACTTTTGCCATAACAATGTTATGAAGTGTTTAAGTGAAGTTATTAAGTACATCTAGGAATGGCAAACATTTATCAATTTAAGTCTCTATAATAAATTTTATAGAGGAAACTTGATTATTATGTTTAGCTACAAAGTCGTCTGTGTTTACATCTGTAGGCCATATACACAAAATATCATCAACATATCTAAGCCATGGAATGATTCCAGGGGTAATTTTTGAAATAAATTTCTTTTCGAAGAATTCCATGTACAAGTTTGAAAGCAATGGCGATTGCTTTCAAACTTGTACAATTCCAACACAGCGCAATTCCAACACAATATATATATATATATATATATATATATATATATATATATATATATATATATATATATATATATATATATATATATATATATATATATATATATATATATATATATATATCGTACCTAGTAGCCAGAACGCACTTCTCAGCCTACTATGCAATGCCCGATTTGCCTAATAAGCCAAGTTTTCATGAATTAATTGTTTTTCGACTACCTAACCTACCTAACCTAACCTAACCTAACTTTTTCTGCTACCTAACCTAACCTAACCTATAAAGATAGGTTAGGTTAGGTAGGGTTGGTTAGGTTCGGTCATATATCTACGTTAATTTTAACTCCAATAAAAAAAAATTGACCTCATACATAATGGAATGGGTAGCTTTATCATTTCATAAGAAAAAAATTAGAGAAAATATATTAATTCAGGAAAACTTGGCTTATTAGGTAAATCGGGCCTTGCATAGTAGGCCGAGTACGACGTTCTGGCTACTAGGTACAACATATGTGTATATATATATATATATATATATATATATATATATATATATATATATATATATATATATATATATATATATATATATATATATATATAGGGGGGTACCACCACTGGTGTAATTATAGGGACCCACAGCCTCAGAGAAGGGAACACAGAGCACTCAGGGAAAAACTTGACATTTAACTCTGAATACGAAAGAGTGTTCACTTCTCCTACCACCCCCTTTTTTTTTTTTATTACGATGTACACTTTATTATGCAAGGTTATACAGTTACATATCTGATTTTATACAAAAAATGAACATTAAGAGGACACAAGAAAAAGTTCGCTTCCTAGAGGCTGTAGATTTCCTCGAACTCCTCCGACGCCGGGCAGGAACCGAGGATGCAGCGGGCATTTCCCCTCTGGATCGCGACACTGAGGCGCTGAAAGAGAAAACTTGCTGCTCTAGGGTCTCTTGTGGTGTCAATGAGCTTGGAACCAAGATCCTTAAGAAACCTTCTTGCACTCTCACCCCATGGGCCTAGGGTCTCAGACCCTATTGGAACGAAATTGTACCTTTGATCTAATTGCCTGTACTTGACTGACTTTTGTTTTTCTCTGTGTGTCGCTGCGGCTCCTGCCGTGCCGGCAGAGAGGGTGATGTATGTCGTTGCCAGGGTGGATACGCAAGTATAGTCCCATGCTAACTGCCTGCCACCCTTCCACGGACGCAGTGTGATTCCGTCTGGTCGGCCGGCAAAGCTAACAGAGTCACGGTTCAGTAGGTTGCGGGGCTCTCTCTCCGCTGGACACTGAGCAGCGGAGATATATATATATATATATATATATATATATATATATATATATATATATATATATATATATATATATATATATATATATATATATATATATATATATATATATATATATATATATATATATATATATATATATATATATATATATATATGTATGTATAGTGCCTTTACAATATAGCATTCTTTTATGGGTCAATATGGGCCCTATCGGAGTATTATTAATTTCTATGATATTGTGTTGTAATTAACAGGACTTTACACTTTATAATGAATTTATCTGAGTTACTTATTTAACAGAATTTATTAACACTAGTGGCCTTGACGTGGTCAGGAAGCCGGTGGCTTGTCGAAGTTCCCCCAATTTGCCTTGATCAATGATCGCAATAAACCTGAATAGATATATGGAAGATTTCCTGCTTTGAAGACAAGGAATCACACTTTATATGTATTTCAAAAGAAAAAAAGAACGGGGTAATTGCAAGACAAATATGTGGTTAGTATTACAATTTGCTCCACAGTAGTATAAAGTACGCCAAGTACGTGCGTGGGAAAAAAACAAAATCGCACGTACTTGGCGTACTTTATACTACTCACAGGGGCATTGTTCAAGGTGTTCGAGATGTGGAATGTTGAAATATTTAGAGTAGAAAAAATAATAACTATGAACAGTTTGATAATGAATGACACTGGAGCTCTACTGATAACACTGTTCAGTGTACAACGTGTGAATTACTTTATACAGTTAGTGAAATAAGGTCATTAGAAGCATAAAGTTAAATTGCATCCTTGTATACGTTACAAACCCATGTATTTAGACGAACTCATAGACATGCAATCTCTTTGATCATCTTGTGTATACATAAATAAGTGATAAATCAAAACTTATTTTTCCTATTAGTTTGAAAATACATTGTTTATAACAAATGACACATAATGCTATGTTACTATAGTTCATAGAAACATAAAACAATAACAAATATTTATCCACTCAATTTACTCAATGAATTATAATATAATTTACCTTTAACGCAACAGAAGCAGTTTTTACTTGTGCAAAGATTCAGGAGCGGATTCTCATCTTTGCCACACGTGGAGCCACAGCGGCCCAGTTTGGCTCTGCACTCGTTGGTCTGACTCTGGCACGAGGCTTCTGTCAGGTCATCACTTATAAATACTAGTAGAGGCAACAGTACGTAAAATATAAAAAAAAAAATAAAACTTATGAGCTTACATAATTCTTGACCGACGTTTAGAAGAAAAGTACTATTGCAGGATGATCAGAAAAGAACTGTTATGTCCATTATAACAGCCAAGAGATATAAGAGATATATATAGGAGCTCTGAAATGCCTATGTCTTATCCAGCAAATAAGACATTTATAAGAT
Source organism: Procambarus clarkii (assembly GCF_020424385.1). Classification (NCBI taxonomy): domain Eukaryota; kingdom Metazoa; phylum Arthropoda; class Malacostraca; order Decapoda; family Cambaridae; genus Procambarus; species Procambarus clarkii. The sequence continues at coordinate 19,766 of NW_025572547.1, read as the reverse complement.
ACTCAAACACAACATTATTACCCCTACACGCAATGTATCATACCCACTGGAGCACTTAAGAGCCACTAACACAGTAAACATTCCACTCAATGACACACTGTCAGTAAGAATGAGACAACAGATTCATTTAAATATATGAGAAATCAGCGCGTCTGTGTTTAACAATAATTATAACATTTGTAACCGAACTATTTGACGCAAATTTTATATTTTAATCAACAACATTATGTATAAAGTTTGACAATCAACCTACACAATCAGAATAATTATCTTTACTGTAAAAAGATGAAAATGGATGTTAATAGTTTTATTATTGTATCAATGGACTGATTATTTACGTAAACAACTTACTTTTAACGCAGCAGGAGCAGCCTGGACTACTGCAGATATTGTTGAATGTGTCCTCATCTCTGTTGCATGTGTCGCTGCAGTGGCCTCTCTTGGCTAAACACGCGCTGGTTGTAGTTTTGCAGTCTGTGACAACAACAACATTTATTTTAGAAATGTAATTTTATTTTTAAAATACGTGTTGGAAAAAATATATATACGGAAAGAGAGAGATAGAGGGCAAAACAGATAGAAAAGAGAGAGAGAGAGACAGAGTAAATAGAAAAACAAAGCTGCGAACCGTTTAGGTCATATCAAAGTTATTTATTACAACATATGGATGAGAATATCTACTCCTCTCTACACTAAGTTCCATCTGATTAGACATAATAACGTAGCAAATAAGACATTATATAAATATTTTGCACTTTTTCCAGCTTACAATGCTGGCTGTGAAAAATAAGTTTCGTAACAACTTTATTGAAAAAATGAAAGCATTTTCGAGAAAAGTATGAACTTATCCATATTTAAAAAAATGGCAATAATGAAAATACTGCAGTTAGTATTGCTGATGCCACTACATATAAACTCACTACAACAAACACTACAATTGTTCACTACTACTACAAACACTACAATACTAAAAATAACAAACAAGACATGGTAATATCTTGTCACAGGCATAATAACATATGGTAAAAGCCCACAATTATGTATTCGGCAATTTATGTAAAGATTTGCACGAAAAGGGTGTAAATCTTTACATAAAATTCAGAAATAAATAAGTATGGGTTTTTATCCTATATAATAACAAAGTAAATGGAAAATATTGCGATGCTGATACTGCAAAAACGGAACTATGCAGAACTTCAGTTGAGTTAAGAAACAGTTCTAATTTTATTGAAAAGAGTTACATACTAAATATTGAAGAAAACATAAATGATCTATGATTATTATGGTTAAATTTAATTAATCACTTTTATAATGTTTTGTTGTCACTGAGAACACAATTGAAACATAATCACTCTTCAAAGAAAAAATTAATAAATATTTATATTTTTGACAACTGAATCCTCCAATACATAAAAAATATTTACATGTTTCAGAAATTTAATTTGTGAAATTTGTTTTATTATTTTTTTTTTTGAGAGAGAGAGAGACAAGGATGTTCCAACACTTGGCATATATTTACCGTTTAATGGAAAGTAAAAATTTTCCATTAATGATCCAGCTAGGAATTAGTCAACACCTGTGGTAGTAGTCATTATTACGATAGGAGAGTTTGTTCGATGTCAGTAAACTGTAATGCATTCTTTGGGAAGCAAGCATTTGTTCACATGAGCTTTTGGATATAGGATAATGTTTACTTAAAATGCCACCCATCTTCCTATAGTGATAGTATTTATAACAATTATTTGGTCGAACGTGCAAAAATTGACTGTTGCACTGGGAAAAGGAAGCGGAAGCTCTAGGGTCTCTTGTTGTTTCAATTATACTAGAACATAGTTCCTTAAAAAACTGGTGGCACTCTTACCCCAGGCACCAAGTGTTTCAGAAGCAATGGGTACAAAATTGTAGTGGTGATCCAGTTCTCTGACCTTACAGGACTTTGCTGATTCCTTATGAGTCACAGTGTCACCCAGATGTGCAACACTGAAGTCAATGTAGGTGTTAGCCAGGGTTGATACGCATGTTACCTTGCCTTGGAGAATCCCTATTTACCAACGTCCCAGTCGACACAACCATAGGTATGATACTGGACAGAGTAAACAGAGGCGAGAGCACCCCCAAATTAGACATACCTGAGCCATACTTGAAGAGCCTTCTCGAGGCATGTACAAAGGAAGCTCCTTTCATCAGTTGGCAAGGTAACATGTATCAACAAATAGATGGAGAAGCAATGGGTTCCTCCTTAGGAGTGTTATTCGCTAATTTTTACATGGGAACCATCGAAGACAGAGTCTTTAGTAGTAGGCAAAAGTCAATGGTATACTGCCGTTATGTAGATGACATATATTCGTCATAGTAAAAGACTCAGATGAACTAATTGATCTAAAAAGCCATCTAGAGAGAGAGAGAGTCAGTACTCCGTTTTACCCATGAAAACGGTGAAAATAACAGCCTGCCATTCCTGGATGTACTTATAACAAAAACAGGAACCTTTCTAAGCACCTGTGTATATACCAATCCTAAAAACATAGGATTAGGCCTGAACGGTAGGAGTGAGTGCCCCCAAAGATACAAAGCCAGTGTTCTCAACGCTTATATCGTCGAGCGCTTACCCACTGCTCTGAATGGGAGCAACGTGAGTAGAGAGTTTGAAAGAATAACCCAGGTGTTGGTGAACAATGGATACAGCAACACAGAAATAAACACTACAATAAGACGACACCTGGATCGATGGTACAATCCTGAACCAAGAACAGAAACTACAATACCTCCAATAAAATTATAATATAAATCAACTATGCACAGTGAATATAAAAAAGAAGAACGGATAATGAAAGAAATAATCCGTAAAGGAGTAAAAAGCATTAATCCTACCCATAACGTAGAACTAATCATATTCAATAAAACAAAGAATTAGGCCTAATAGGCCTAATTAGGCCTAATTTAATAAGGCCTCCTTATTAAAAACAGCCCGAAGCCCGCCGGAGAACCCATTACAGCAGTCAAACGTGCTATACATATGTACACCTGCCCCCACGAAGGATGTAGCCTTCAATCTAAGCCCATAGGTATGACGTCGACCAAGCTGACGAGGCGTTTGACCAGTCATCTTCAATCTGGTTCCCCCCAAAATCACATTAGACAAGCCCATGACATCACCCTAACAAGAGAAATGTTGAATGAAGGCACTTATATAACAGACAAAACCCAAGATGTAAGAAGATTACAAATTGTTGAAGCAATCCATATAAAAATAGAACAACTTACCATAAATACCCAAATTATGGAACTATTCACTCTACCCAGTGAAGGGGCCTCGTAGCCTGGTGGATAGCGCGCAGGACTCGTAATTCTGTGGCGCGGGTTCGATTCCCGCATGAGGCAGAAACAAATGGGCAAAGTTTCTTTCACCCTAAATGCCCCTGTTACCTTGCAGTAAATAGGTACCTGGGAGTTAGTCAGCTGTCACGGGCTGCTTCCTGGGGGTGGAGGCCTGGTCGAGGACCGGGCCGCGGGGACACTAAAGCCCCGAAATCATCTCAAGATAACCCACCATGAGAGTAAGAACAAGACCGGAACATGAAGATGCCAGCATAGAAGACACTGCTCAACATGCTACGCCCACTACACCTGATTAATCTTTGTATGTGCTTCGTCCTCACCTGACCCCTTAATGGTATAAATCTAACACATCCTGTATTTTCTTATCATTTGAGAATGAACCATGTAGGTTCGAAACGTTATGTAAATTTTACAATATGAGTAATACATTATTCAGTTATTTATTTCTTTTTCTTCACATCGAACGAAGATGACCTTTGAAGAACTGCTCTTCCAATTAAACCAAGATGCTAGAGCACTAGTCAGAGGGATAGAAGCCCTAAATAAGAAAATAACCAATACAGAATATGCAGTCGTATTCAATGAATTAAGGAATTTCCTTAAGGACTATTGTTCTGTACTTGTACTATCCTTCTAAAGATGTATTATTAAATACGAAAGTACTTAAGGAAATTCCTGTTTCAATCCCTTTCTTCGTGGTCTGACACTGTCACATTTTTCATCACATGTTAATTTTCGTGATTTACACACACACACAATCACACACACACACACACACACACACACACACACACACACACACACACACACACACACACACACACACACACACACACACACACACACACACACACACACACACACACACACACACACACACACACACACACACACACACACACACACACACACACACACACACACACACACACACAGACACACACACACACACTCACACACACACACACACACACACACACACACACACACACACACACACACACACACACACACACACACACACACACACACACACACACACACAATCACACAGACACACACACACACACACACACTCACACACACAATCACACAGACACACACACACACACACAATCACACAGACACACACAGTGTGTCTGTGTGATTGACTCACAGTCCTTCAGTGAAGGACTGAGGGTACTGGGGGAGACAGCAGCCAACCTGCAAGATGATCTAAGGGCAGCAAAGGAGGAGATAAGATGCCTAAAGGAGACTCTTCCACAATACCAGGCACAAACCGTACCCCAGGGAGATGGGAATGCTACTGTGGAGGGGACCACCACAACCCAGATCTCATTTGCTGAAATGCTTAAAAAGAGCCCTGAAGCTAGGTCTGCAGTTAAGGAAGTTGCCATGGAAGTGGCCTCCTCTCAGGAAGCAGCTAGATGTACTAGTCGGCTGATAGAGAGAAAAAGAGCAGTAGTAGTAGCAGGCATTAAAGAGCAAACAGGGACCAGACCAAAGGAGCAGAGAGACAAGGACAAAAACATGGTTAAAAAGATCCTTAAAGAGGTAAGGATGGAGGGAGCTGAACAAAATGTTGAGAAGGTTTTCAGGCTTGGAAAGTACAACCAGGACAGAGACCGAATGATAAAGGTGGTATTCATGAGCGAAATCGCGAAAGAGGAACTTTTAGAAAGGAAGAGCTGTCTAGCAACTGTAGAGAAGTTCAAGAGTATTCCTGCAGAGGGATATGACAAGGGAAGAGAGAAAGCAGGCAGCAGACGCGAGGAAGGAGCGCAGGGAGAGCGAAAGGAATCGGGCGCCACAACCCCGATTCCTACAATCTCAGAGGGGAATGGAGAACACTCCTCAAACAGTGCAACAGCCACAGGGATTGGGGCACCACCCACACATTCTACCCACAGACACCCAACCTGCCCCATCCCCTGTCAGCCCCCCACTAAGTACCCACCCCCCATCCTCCTCCAACTCACCCCCCTCCTCCCACTCACCCCTCTCCCCAGGACCACCCTTCTCCCCCATCCCCCAAGCCCTCCCTTCTCCCACAGGCCTCCTCATCTCTCCCACCCCCAAGCCCTCCCTTCTCCCCCGCCCCCCTAAGCCCCCAACTCTCCCCCACCCCACCTAAGTCTTCCCCTCTCCCCCACTCCCCCCAAACCCTCCCTTCTTCCTCACCCACCTCAGCCCTCCTTTTTCCCCTACGCCCCCAAGCCCTCCACCCTTTTCTCCCCCCCCCAAGCCCTCCCATCTCCCCTATCCCCCACAGCCTCTCCTCCCCTCATGCTTCCCCAACCCTTCCTCTCTCACCCCCCCAACCCTCCCCCTCTCACTCTCCCCCCCAACCCTCTCCCTCTCACTCTCTTCCCCAACCCTCCCCCTCTTACCCACCCCCCTTACCCTCTCCCTCTCCCCCACCCCCCCAAGCGAAATGCACTTCACGACACTGGAAGACAGAAGAGTAAGGGGGGACATGATCACCACCTACAAAATTCTCAGAGGAATTCACAGGGTACGTAAGGATGGACTATTTAACACACGCGAACAAGGGGACACAGGTGGAATCTGAGTACCCAAATGAGCCACAGAGACATTAGAAAGAACTTTTTCAGTGTCAGAGTGGTTATTAAATGGAATGCATTAGGCAGTGATGTGGTGAAGGCTGACTCCATACACAGTTTCAAATGAAGATATGATAGAGCCCAGTACGCTCAGGAATCTGTACACCAGTTGATTGACGGTTGAGAGGCGGGACCAAAGAGCCAGAGCTCAACCCCCGCAAGCACAACTAGGTGAGTATAACTAGGTGAGTACACACACCCACACACTGTCGGGGTCTGGTAGTTGAGCGGACAGCGCGCAGAACTCGTAATTCTGTGGCCCGGGTTCGATTCCCGGACCAGGCAGAAACAAATGGGCAAAGTTTCTTTTACCCCTGTTATCTAACAGTAAATAGGTACCTGGGAGTTAGACCCCCTCACAACACACAGTAGTGGTCAGTCAGCCGTGGTGGACAGAAGTGGGTCTGGGAAGCTCTTGGGCTACTAGTGAATTGGGAGGGATAATCAGGTTACATTGAAGTGAAAAAGTGTATATGAGTGAATGAATAACTAGTAAACTGACTCAAACCACAAGAAAGTGAAGAAAAAAAGTAGCAATAGCACCATCGATAATAAGTGTTGAACACTCTGTGGTATTGTGGAATAGTGGAGCAGACCTCGTGGTGGCCGCGACCTCACCAACCTCAATCTGTGACCGATCAGGACCTCACACCTGACGCACCGTGTGGAGTACTTGCTCGCCGTTTGTGTAGCAGATCGTGCAAGGTATTTTGGAGCGCCTGTTGGTTAGGTTGTTTATTGCAATGACAAAATCAGGAAGGGTCTCACGATCAACCACCAGCAAGGAAGATGAGGAGGATAGATTTGTAGACAAGTTAATAGGGAAATTTGTAGAGAGGAGGAGCATTTGGATGGAGGATCTAATCCAAGAGATTAAAAGTGAGATATTTCAACAAATACAGGACGAGGTTGAGAGACAGAAACAAGAGCTTATGCACTATATTCAGGAAGAAATCAGGAAGAGCAGGGACGAATGGGAGAGTGAATGTGCTCGGCTCCCAAATGAATTAGGAAGGATTAACAGCATGTCTAGGGACAGTGGATTAGTGGGGTATGGATTAGTGAGTGTGGGAGAGATGGGGGGTATCCAGGGGAGGGGCTACCAGCATGAGAGTGAATCACTGAGATGATCAATTATACTACAAGGATTATTCATGTTTAGGGCACCATCAAGACAAGAAAGGATAGAGACGGAAAAATATGAATTACATGAGATATTGAGATGTATTAGGGCCGAGATGGCAGGAAACGAGGTGGAACTCAGCCGCCGGGTTGGACCTTACAATTGTACCAAGAATAGACCTGTTCTGGTACAATTCTCTAATGAAGAGGCAGTGGAGTACATAATGAAGAACAAACATTTACTCAGAGGCAGCGAAGCCCATTACAATGTGTTTATTGAGAGGTATATGACGAAAGATGAACAAATAGCCCACAAGGCGAAATGGCCTGCACGACACCGAAACCCTAGCCTCCCAAGTAGTCCCACCATTCTTTCCCAAGTCACACCCTCCCCAACTCTGCCCTCCCATCCCTCCCCCCTGCTTCAACCCCCAACAACTCCCCTGCCCCTTCCACACTTGCACTCAACTCAACCTGCTACATCGCACCCTTCAATGACCCTATCGGGCCAAGCCATACCCTCCCCAAACCAACCTTCCCACCCCTCCTCCCCTACTACCCCCCACCAACTCCCTGCCCCTTCTCCTACCCCATTGCATTCAATTCCATCTGCTCCATCCCAGCTCCCAATGCCCCCCTCTTCCCCTCACCCCCAAACCCCACCCAACCCTCACCCCTCCTCTGCACCCCCATCTCCCATATAACCCCCTCACCTTGTGACCCCCTCACCTCTTCCCCCATCTCCCTCTTCCCCTCTTCTACCCCAAAACCCACACCTACCCCTGATTCCCCCTGACTAATACAACCTCTCTTCCACTCTCACCACCCATGCTCCATTCTCCCCTCAGCCCTCTGCCCCCACTATCCTTCTCCCCCCAACCTCTCAACCTCTATCTGACTCTCAGCCTCACTCTACTTCTCAACCCCCCTATGCCATTCAGACCCTCCCTAATTTTCAGACCCACTATGCCCTTCCTACCCCCTAGATGCCCAGACCCCATTCGCCTACCAGGCACCCCCAGGCACCCCCCAGGCACCCCCCAGCACCCCCCAGACACCCCCCCCCCCACCCAGACACCCAGACCCCCCGGAGAAAGGGTGAACTCTGGTACCAGAGTTTCCAAGAAGAGTCTCAAGGTTTGGTACACCAATGCTGATGGGGTATCCAATAAAGCAGAAGAGATAAAAGAAAGAGTTAGTGAGGCAGATCCAGACATAGTTGCAATAGTGGAAACTAAAATAAATGGCATGATCTCGGATGCAATCTTTCCAGAGGGGTACCAGGTGATAAGAAAAGAAAGGACACAGAGACAGGGAGGGGGAGTGGCACTCCTAATAAAGCGGAAATGGAAGTTTGATGACCTGGAAAATCGGGGTACCAATGAGAGCACAAGCTCCATACATAGAACTCTGACAGCAGATGGGAAGAAGATTGTGATCTTGATAATCTACAATCCCCCACCAAACAGTAGAAGGCCCAGGCAGGAGTATGATGACAGCAACAAGGCATGTATAGATGAACTGCAGAGGGCAGCAACAATAGCTCATAGAATGAGAGCGAAACTGCTGGTCATGGGGGACCTAAATCACGGAGAGATAAATTGGGAAACAAGGAATCCCCATGGCGGGGAGGAAACGTGGGGAGCGAAGTTAGTAGACGTTATAGACAGGAATTTCCTAACACAACATGTGAAGGAAGACACAAGGGAAAGAGGAGGGGATACACCGAGCCTATTAGACCTGATTTTTACCCAGAATGTAGAAGACATCGAGAATTTGGAACATGAAATACCACTAGGAGCCAGTGACCATTGTGTCCTAGTCTTTGACTACATGATGGAACTCAAAATTGTGACCAAAGGACAAGAGGTCTGGGAAAGGAGAGTTGATTACAGGAAAGGGGACTACAGAAGGATAAGGGACTACCTGGGAGAAGTGCAGTGGGAGGAAGAAATTAGAGGAAAAACAGTGCAAGATATGATGAACCTAGTCATATGGAAATGCAAGGAGGCCGAAGAGAGATTTATTCCAACAGTAAAGGAAAAAAGCAGGAGGGAATATAATAACCCATGGTTTAATAGACAGTGTCAGGAAGCAAAAATGAGAAGCAGGAGGGAGTGGAGGAAGTACAGAAGACAAAGGACAGAGGACAACAGGATTAGATGTAACAGAGCTAGGAACGATTCCATTAGCATAAGACAAGTATTGTAAAGAAATTATGAGAATGATATTGTAATCAAAGCAAAAAAGCAACCTAAATTACTACATAGCCATGTAAGAATGGAGATGTAGGTAAATGGCCAAGTGACAAGACTAAGGAAAACAGCAGGGGCATATACAGAAAGTGACAGGGGAAATCTGTGAGGTACTGAATGCAAATTTCTATGGAGTGTTCACGACCGAGCCTGAGCAGCTCCCATTGTTAGAAGAGATTACCCTAGACGGAAGACTATCAGTTATAGAGATGACAGCAGAGGAGGTAATGAAACAGTTGACAACACTGGATGCAACTAAAGCGGTTGGACCAGACAAAGTATCACCGTGGATACTAAAAGAGGCAGCGCAGGCCCTCAGCGTGCCTCTGGCAATGATCTTTAATGAGTCACTTATGTCGGGAGAATTGCCCAGTTGCTGGAAGAAGGCAAATGTCGTACCGATTTTCAAGAAAGGAGATAGGGAGGAGGCACTTAACTACAGACCCATATCACTGACAAGCATCCCCTGCAAAATACTTGAAAGAATAATTAGGCTAAGACTTGTTGCACACCTGGAGAGCATTAGGTTTGTAAACAAGCACCAACATGGGTTCTGGACAGGGAAATCATGCCTAACAAACCTTTTGGAATTCTATGATAAAATAACGAGGATAAGGAAGCACAGAGAAAGTTGGGCAGACTGCATATTTATAGACTGCCAAAAAAGCCTTTGATTCATCACCGAACATGAGACTGCTAATCAAACTTGAGAGACAGGCAGGAGTAAGCGGAAAGGCCCCTAGCATGAGCAAGGAACTACCTAACAGGAAGGAGCCAGAGAGTAATGGTAAGGGGTCGGCCGAGCAGAAGTCGGACTGGCGAACAGTAACGAGTGCCCCTGTACCTCAAGGATCGCTGTGCTGGGACCTGGTCGAATCCTATTTCTAATTTACGTAAATGACTTGTTTACAAGAGTAGAATCCTACATGTCGATGTTCGCGGATGACGCAAAATTAATGAGAAGAGTTGTGACAGATGAGGATTGTAGGATCCTCCAAGAGGACCTAGACAGGTTGCAGAGATGGTCAGAGAAATGGCTACTGGAGTTCAACACGAGTAAATGTAAAGTTATGGAAATGGGATCAGGTGACAGGAGACCAAAGGGACAGTACACAATGAAGGGGAACTGCCTACCTGTGACGATTCGAGAAAGAGACCTGGGCGTGGACGTAACACCTAATCTAACTCCTGAGGCACATATAAATAGGATAACGACAGCAGCGTACTCTACACTGGCAAAAGTTAGAACATCATTCAGAAACCTAAATGAGGAGGCTTTTAGGGCGCTTTACACTGCCTACGTGAGACCAGTCTTAGAGTATGCCGCCCCATCATGGAGTCCCCACCTGAAGAAACACATAAGGAAACTGGAAAAGGTTCAGAAGTTTGCGACGAGGCTTGTCCCAGAGTTACGAGGGATGGGATATGAAGAGCGTCTGAAGGAACTGAACCTTACGACACTAGAAAAAAGAAGGGAGAGGGGGGATATGATAGGAACGTATAAAATACTCAGGAGAATTGACAAAGTGGAAATAGATGAAATGTTCACACGTAATAATAACAGAACGAGGGGACATGGGTGGAAGCTGGAAACTCAGATGAGTCACAGAGATGTTAGGAAGTTTTCTTTTAGCGTGAGAGTAGTGGAAAAATGGAATGCACTTAAGGAGCAGGTTGTGGAAGCAAACTCTATTCATAATTTTAAAACTAGATATGATAGGGAAATGGGACAGGAGTCATTGCTGTAAACAACCGATGGCTAGAAAGGCGGGATCCAAGAGTCAATGCTCGATCCTGCAAGCACAAATAGGTGAGTACAAATAGGTGAGTACACACACACACACACACACACACACCAGTGGAGTCCCGCAGGAGTCAGTCATTGGACCTATACTGTTTCTGATATATGTAAATGATCTCCCAGATGGTATAGACTCGTTTCTCTCACTGTTTGATGATGATGCAAATATTCAAACAGACTGAATGAATGGTCCAACAAATGGCTATTAAAGTTCAACCCAAGTAAATGTAAAGTAATGATACTAGGCAGTGGAAACAGAAGATCAGACACAAGATACAGAATAGAAGATGAAGTACTTCATGAAACGGACAGAGAGAAATATCTAGAAGTTACATCTGCAACATACACGAGGGTGGCTAACATCAAAACATCCTTCAGGAACCTGTGCAATGAATCACAATAAAAAATGCTAAACACTGATTGATGAAGATTAAGCCACCCAAAAGGTGACACGGGCATGAATAGTCCGTAAGTGGTGGCCCTTTTGAGCCATTACCAGTATCAAGAGCTGATACTGGAGATCAGTGGAGGTGGGAATGCACCCTGCATGACGGGAGATGTCTCCCTTGTGAATGTGTTAAGATGAAGATGAAGCCATCCAAAAGGTGGCACGGGCATGAATAGCCCGTACGTGGTGGCCCCTTTTGAGCCATCACCAGTATCAATAGATGATACTGGAGATCTGTGGAGGTGCGACTGCACCCTGCGTGACGGGGTACAACATATATATATATATATATATATATATATATATATATATATATATATATATATATATATATATATATATATATATATATATATATATATATATATATATATATATATATATATATATATATATATATATATATATATATATAACTGAAAACTCACACCCCAGAAGTGACTCGAACCCATACTCCCACAACTGGTATGTACAGGGACGCCTTAATCCGCTTGACCATCACGACCGGACATAAGGAAGTGATAGCCGAGGCTATATGAACCACTTCCCCGCCGGCACTCGGATGGTAATCTTGGGCATAGCATTTTATCAAATCACCTCATTCTTTGGGGCACACGTGAGGAACACAAATGCAAACAAGCCTGAATGGTCCCCAGGACTATATACAACTGAAAACTCACACCCCAGAAGTGACTCGAACCCATACTTCCACAACTGGTATGTACAGGACGCCTTAATCCGCTTGACCATCACGACCGGACATAAGGAAGTGATAGCCGAGGCTATATGAACCACTTCCCCGCCGGCACTCGGATGGTAATCTTGGGCATAGCATTTTATCAAATCACCTCATTCTTTGGGGCACACGTGAGGAACACAAATGCAAACAAGCCTGAATGGTCCCCAGGACTATATACAACTGAAAACTCACACCCCAGAATTGACTCGAACCCATACTCCCACAACTGGTATGTACAGGGACGCCTTAATCCGCTTGACCATCACGACCGGACATAAGGAAGTGATAGCCGAGGCTATATGAACCACTTCCCCGCCGGCACTCGGATGGTAATCTTGGGCATAGCATTTTATCAAATCACCTCATTCTTTGGGGCACACGTGAGGAACACAAATGCAAACAAATGCAAAGTTCAGTTGTATATAGTCCTGGGGACCATTCAGGCTTGTTTGCATTTGTGTTCCTCACGTGTGCCCCAAAGAATGAGGTGATTTGATAAAATGCTATGCCCAAGATTACCATCCGAGTGCCGGCGGGGAAGTGGTTCATATAGCCTCGGCTATCACTTCCTTATGTCCGGTCGTGATGGTCAAGCGGATTAAGGCGTCCCTGTACATACCAGTTGTGGGAGTATGGGTTCGAGTCACTTCTGGGGTGTGAGTTTTCAGTTGTATATAGTCCTGGGGACCATTCAGGCTTGTTTGCATTTGTGTTCCTCACGTGTGCCCCAAAGAATGAGGTGATTTGATAAAATGCTATGCCCAAGATTACCATCCGAGTGCCGGCGGGGAAGTGGTTCATATAGCCTCGGCTATCACTTCCTTATGTCCGGTCGTGATGGTCAAGCGGATTAAGGCGTCCCTGTACATACCAGTTGTGGGAGTATGGGTTCGAGTCACTTCTGGGGTGTGAGTTTTCAGTTGTATATAGTCCTGGGGACCATTCAGGCTTGTTTGCATTTGTGTTCCTCACGTGTGCCCCAAAGAATGAGGTGATTTGATAAAATGCTATGCCCAAGATTACCATCCGAGTGCCGGCGGGGAAGTGGTTCATATAGCCTCGGCTATCACTTCCTTATGTCCGGTCGTGATGGTCAAGCGGATTAAGGCGTCCCTGTACATACCAGTTGTGGGAGTATGGGTTCGAGTCACTTCTGGGGTGTGAGTTTTCAGTTGTATATAGTCCTGGGGACCATTCAGGCTTGTTTGCATTTGTGTTCCTCACGTGTGCCCCAAAGAATGAGGTGATTTGATAAAATGCTATGCCCAAGATTACCATCCGAGTGCCGGCGGGGAAGTGGTTCATATAGCCTCGGCTATCACTTCCTTATGTCCGGTCGTGATGGTCAAGCGGATTAAGGCGTCCCTGTACATACCAGTTGTGGGAGTATGGGTTCGAGTCACTTCTGGGGTGTGAGTTTTCAGTTGTATATAGTCCTGGGGACCATTCAGGCTTGTTTGCATATATATATATATATATATATATATATATATATATATATATATATGTATATATATATATATATATATATATATATATATATATATATATATATATATATATATATATATATATATATGTCGTACCCCTATGTCAACCTAACCTAACTTTTTCGGTTACCTAACCTAACCTAACCTATAAGGATAGGTTAGGTTAGGTAAGGTTGGTTAGGTTCGGTCATATATCTACGTTAATTTTAACTCCAATAAAAAAAAAATGACCTCATACATAATGAAATGGGTAACTTTATCATTTCATAAGAAAAAAATTAGAGAAAACATATTAATTCAGGAAAACTTGGCTTATTAGGCAAATCGGGCCTTGCATAGTAGGCTGAGAAGCGCGTTCTGGCTATTAGGTACGACATATATATATATATATATATATATATATATATATATGTCGTACCTAGTAGCCAGAACGCACTTCTCTGCCTACTTTGCAAGGCCCGATTTGCCTAATAAGCCTAGTTTTCATGAATTAATTGTTTTTCGACTACCTAACCTACCTAACCTAACCTAACCTAACTTTTTCGGCTACCTAACCTAACCTAACCTATAAAGATAGGTTAGGTTAGGTTAGGTAGGGTGGTTAGGTTCGGTCATATATCTACGTTAAATTTAACTCCAATAAAAAAAAATTGACCTCATACATAATGAAATGGGTAGCTTTATCATTTAATAAGATAAAAATTAGAGAAAATATATTAATTCAGGAAAACTTGGCTTATTAGGCAAATCGGGCCTTGCATAGTAAGCCAAAAAGTGCGTTCTGGCTACTAGGTACGACATATATATATATATATATATATATATATATATATATATATATATATATATATATATATATATGTCGTACCTAATAGCCAGAACGCACTTCTCAGCCTACTATTCAAGACCTGATTTGCCTAATAAGCCAAGTTTTCATGAATTAATGTTTTTTCGTCTACCTAACCTACCTAACCTAACCTAACCTAGCTTTTTTTGGCTACCTAACCTAACCTTACCTATAAATATAGGTTAGGTTAGGTTAGGTAGGGTTGGTTAGGTTCGGTCATATATCTTCGTTAATTTTAACTCCAATAAAAAAAAATTGACCTCATACATAGAGAAAAGGGTTGCTTTATCATTTCATAAGAAAAAAATTATAGTAAATATATTAATTCAGGAAAACTTGGCTTATTAGGCAAATCGGGCCTAGAATAGTAGGCTGAGAAGTGAGTTCTGGCTACTAGGTACGACATATATATATATATATATATATATATATATATATATATATATATATATATATATATATATATATATATATATATATATATATATATATATATATATATGTAGTAGGCTGAGAAGTGCGTTCTGGCTATTAGGTACGACATATATATATATATATATATATATATATATATATATATATATATATATATATATATATATATATATATATATATATATATATATATATATGTCGTACCTAGTAGCCAGAACGCACTTCTCAGCCTACTATGCAAGGCCCGATTTGCCTAATAAGCCAAGTTTTCTTGAATTAATTGTTTTTCGACTACCTAACCTACCTAACCTAACCTAACCTAACTTTTTCCGCTACCTAACCTAACCTAACCTATAAAGATAGGTTAGGTTAGGTTAGGTAGGGTTGGTTAGGTTCGGTCATATATCTACGTTAATTTTAACTCCAATAAAAAAAAAATTAACCTCATACATAATGAAATGGGTAGCTTTATCATTTCATAAGAAAAAAATTAGAGAAAATATATTAATTCAGGAAAACTTGGCTTATTAGGCAAATCGGGCCTTGCATAGTAGGCTGAGAAGTGCGTTCTGGCTACTAGGTTCGACATATATATATATATATATATATATATATATATATATATATATATATATATATATATATATATATATATATATATATATATATATATATATATATATATATATATAAGAAGTGCGTTCTGGCTACTAGGTTCGACATATATATATTATATATATATATATATATATATATATATATATATATATATATATATATATATATATATATATATATATATATATTTTATATATATATATATATATATATATGTCGTACCTAATAGCCAGAACGCACTTCTCAGCCTACTATGCAAGGCCCGATTTGCCTAATAAGCCAAGTTTTCATGAATTAATTGTTTTTCGACTACCTAACCTACCTAACCTAACCTAACCTAACTTTTCGGCTACCTAACCTAACCTAACCTATAAAGATAGGTTAGGTTAGGGTAGGTGGGGTTGGTTAGGTTCGGTCATATATCTACGTTAGTTTTAACTACAATAAAAAAAATTGACCTCATACATAATGAAATGGGTAGCTTTATCATTTCATAAGAAAAAAATTGAGAAATTATATTAATTCAGGAAAACTTGGCTTATTAGGCAAATCGGGCATTGCATAGTAGGGTGAGAAGTGCGTTTGGCTACTAGGTACGACACAACACACACATATATATATATATATATATATATATATATATATATATATATATATATATATATATATATATATATATATATATATATATATATATATATATATATATATATATATATATATATATATATATGTCGTACCTAATAGCCAGAACGCACTTCTCAGCCTACTATTCAAGACCTGATTTGCCTAATAAGCCAAGTTTTCATGAATTAATGTTTTTTCGTCTACCTAACCTACCTAACCTAACCTAACCTAGCTTTTTTTGGCTACCTAACCTAACCTTACCTATAAATATAGGTTAGGTTAGGTTAGGTAGGGTTGGTTAGGTTCGGTCATATATCTACGTTAATTTTAACTCCAATAAAAAAAAATTGACCTCATACATAGAGAAAAGGGTTGCTTTATCATTTCATAAGAAAAAAATTATAGTAAATATATTAATTCAGGAAAACTTGGCTTATTAGGCAAATCGGGCCTAGAATAGTAGGCTGAGAAGTGAGTTCTGGCTACTAGGTACGACATATATATATATATATATATATATATATATATATATATATATATATATATATATATATATATATATATATATATATATATATATGTAGTAGGCTGAGAAGTGCGTTCTGGCTATTAGGTACGACATATATATATATATATATATATATATATATATATATATATATATATATATATATATATATATATATATATATATATATATATATATATATATATATATATATATATGTCGTACCTAGTAGCCAGAACGCACTTCTCAGCCTACTATGCAAGGCCCGATTTGCCTAATAAGCCAAGTTTTCTTGAATTAATTGTTTTTCGACTACCTAACCTACCTAACCTAACCTAACCTAACTTTTTCTGCTACCTAACCTAACCTAACCTATAAAGATAGGTTAGGTTAGGTTAGGTAGGGTTGGTTAGGTTCGGTCATATATCTACGTTAATTTTAACTCCAATAAAAAAAAATTAACCTCATACATAATGAAATGGGTAGCTTTATCATTTCATAAGAAAAAAATTAGAGAAAATATATTAATTCATGAAAACTTGGCTTATTAGGCAAATCGGGCCTTGCATAGTAGGCTGAGAAGTGCGTTCTGGCTACTAGGTTCGACATATATATATATATATATATATATATATATATATATATATATATATATATATATATATATATATATATATATATATATATATATATATATATATATATATATATTATATATATATATATATATATATATATATATGCGTTCTGGCTATATAGGTTCGATATATATATATATATATATATATATATATGCGTTCTGGCTACTATATATTTATATCGACATATATATATATATATATATATATATATATATATATATATATATATATATATATATATATATATATATATATATTTATATATATATATATATATATATATGTCGTACCTAATAGCCAGAACGCACTTCTCAGCCTACTATGCAAGGCCCGATTTGCCTAATAAGCCAAGTTTTCATGAATTAATTGTTTTTCGACTACCTAACCTACCTAACCTAACCTAACCTAACTTTTTCGGCTACCTAACCTAACCTAACCTATAAAGATAGGTTAGGTTAGGGTAGGTGGGGTTGGTTAGGTTCGGTCATATATCTACGTTAGTTTTAACTACAATAAAAAAAATTGACCTCATACATAATGAAATGGGTAGCTTTATCATTTCATAAGAAAAAAAATTGAGAAATTATATTAATTCAGGAAAAACTTGGCTTATTAGGCAAATCGGGCATTGCATAGTAGGGTGAGAAGTGCGTTCTGGCTACTAGGTACGACACACACACACATATATATATATATATATATATATATATATATATATATATATATATATATATATATATATATATATATATATATATATATATATATATATATATATATATATATATATATATATATATATATATATATATGTCGTACCTAGTAGCCAGAATGCACTTCTCAGCCTACTATGCAAGGCCCGATTTGCCTAATAAGCCAAGTTTTCCTGAATTAATACATTTTCTCTAATTTTTTTCTTATGAAATGATAAAGCTACCCATTTCATTATATATGAGGTCAATTTTTTTATTGGAGTTAAAATTAACGTAGATATATGACCAAACCTAACCAACCCTACCTAACCTAACCCAACCTATCTTTATAGGTTAGGTTAGGTTAGGTAGCAGAAAAATTTAGGTTAGGTTAGATTAGGTAGGTTAGGTAGTCGAAAAACAATTAATTCATGAAAACTTGGCTTATTAGGCAAATCAGGCCTTGCATAGTAGGCTGAGAAGTGCGTTCTGGCTACTAGGTACGACATATATATATATATATATATATATATATATATATATATATAGATATATATATATATATATATATATATATATATATATATATATATATATATATATATATATATATATATATATATATATATGTCGTACCTAGTAGCCAGAACGCACTTCTCAGCCTACTATGCAAGGCCCGATTTGCCTAATAAGCCAAGTTTTCATGAATTAACTGTTTTTCGACTACCTAACCTACCTAACCTAACCTAACCTAACCTAACTTTTTCGGCTACCTAACCTAACCTAACCTATAAAGATAGGTTAGGTTAGGTTAGGTAGGGTTTATTAAGTTCGGTCATATATCTACGTTAATTTTAACTCCAATAAAAAAAATTACCTCATACATAATGAAATGGGTAGCTTTATCACTTCATAAGAAAAAAATTAGAGAAAATATATTAATTCAGGAAAACTTGGCTTATTAGCAAATCGGGCCTTGCATAGTAGGCTGAGAAGTGCATTCTGGCTACTAAGTACGACATATATATATATATATATATATATATATATATATATATATATTATATATATATATATATATATATATATATATGTTGTACCTAGTAGCCAGAACGTCGTATTCGGCCTACTTTGCAAGGCCCAATTTGCCTAATAAGCCAAGTTTTCTTGAATTAATATATTTTCTCTATTTTTTTTCTTATGAAATGATAAAGCTACCCATTTCATTATGTATGAGGTAAATTTTTTTTTTTTTGGAGTTAAAATTAACGTAGTTATATCACCGAACCTAACCAACCCTACCTAACCTAACCTAACCTATCTTTATAGCTTAGGTTAGGTTAGGTAACCGAAAAAGTTAGGTTAGGTTAGGTTAGGTAGGTTAGGTAGTCGAAAAACAATTAATTCATGAAAACTTGGCTTATTAGGTAAATCGGGCCATGCATAGTTGGCTGAGAAGTGCGTTCTGGCTACTAGGTACGACATATATATATATATATATATATTAGTATATTTTGGTAGCAGTCTTTCCTGTAGACATATATTATTAAATATGACCGAAAAAGTAAGATTAATAATTC